>CM026389.1:4679570-4699950 GCA_014843695.1 Archivesica marissinica | reverse complement strand
CTGATCTTTGGCAAAACCAATCACAACTCAACGATAAGAACATCCACAAACAAGTTAAACACACATTAATTGATCAGTACAAGCAAACATGGCAAGCACAGCTTCGTCAACAAACAAAGGTATTACATATAACAGCTTTAAAGAAACGCATATGTTTGAAAATTATTTTAAGAAACTTGCCCCAGAAGAATCAATTACTTTATTTAAATATAGATCAGTGAACAATAAATTACCTGTGGGACGCTATGACGGAATACCATTTAATGAAAGGAAATGTACGCTGTGTAATGTTGACCAAATAGGTACTGAAAGTCATTACTTGTTAGATTGCCAGTACTTTCGTGAACAAAGGGAACATTTCTACCAAAAAGCCGTAATAACACGAAGACGCGATATAACAATGAAATATCTCTTGGCATCCGATTCTATATTAGTCCTGGGAAATGTTTGTAAATTTGTTAATATAATTATGAAACATTTTGCAAATTAATCCCAATACCACCAAAAGCATCATGCTACTATTTAAATAATAATATAAAAAAAATATTATATGCGTGTGTGTATATATATATACACAGGGTAGTACAGTATTCATTATCCCTAAAATCAGCTATAACACTAGGTATGTGAAGTTGGCTTGTAGATCGTAGTTGGTTATTGAGATGTTAATTGGCGAATACACAGCCAGGTGTTTATTCAAATGTTTATTCAGATGTTAATTCGCCAATACATACCTAGATGTTAATTGGCGAATACACAGCCAGGTGTTTATTCAAATGTTTATTCAGATGTTAATTCGCCAATACATACCTAGATGTTAATTGGCGAATACACAGCCAGGTGTTTATTCAAATGTTTATTCAGATGTTAATTCGCCAATACATACCTAGATGTTAATTGGCGACCAGGACACTAGCCCAGACGTGGCTGTTATTCCCAAAAGTGTTATTCAGATGTATTCGCCACTACAATAACCTAGATGTTAAATTGTGCGTGAATAGCACAGCAAGGTGTTTATTTCAAACTGTTTTATTCAGAGTTAATTTCCGCCAATACATACCTAGGATGTTATACTTTGGCTGACGCGACACTACAGCCAGGGTTTATTCAGATGTTTTTCAGAGTATTCGCAATACATACCTAGAGTTAATTGGCGAATACACAGCCAGGTGTTTATTCAGATGTTTATTCAGATGTGAATTCGCCAATACATACCTAGATGGTAGTTGATATGTTTATTGGCGAATACACAGCTGGCTGTGTATTCAGATGTTTATTGAGATGTTAATTCGCCAATACACAGCCAGGTGTTTATTCAAATGTTTATTCAGATGTTAATTCGCCAATACATACCTAGATGTTTATTGGCGAATACACAGCCAGCTATCTATTCAGATGTTTATTGAGATGTGTATTGGCGAATACACAGTCCAGGTGTTTATTCAGATGTTTATTCAGATGTTAATTCGCCAATACATACCTAGATGGTTGTTGAGATGTTTATTGGCGAATACACAGCCAGCTATGTATTCAGATGTTTATTGAGATGTGTATTGGCGAATACACAGTTAGGTGTTTATTCAGATGTGTATTCAGATGTTAATTCGTGAATACATACCTAGATGTTTATTGGCGAATACACAGCCAGCTGTTTATTCAGATGTTTATTCAAAAGTGTATTTGCATGAAATTCACTCAACTTCAAATATTAAGAGAGATTTAAGGGAGAAAGATATTAATGTGGAATAAAGTGTGTTAGTATAAGTGATTAATGCCACACAGGATTGTGTAGTTTTAATTTCTTATCCGCCGGCCCTTCCGTCTGAAATTAATTTGTTCCGGTACATAACTAATGCTAAGATCATTATTATTCAAAGCTGTAACAATACGTCATACCTTATTTGTCACCCAACTGGATACAGTACCTACCTGAATCATACGTATTCACGTAGGTGTGGGTATCTGTTATAGAATAAGACCACAGTTTGACTAATTGCTTTCTGGGAGCTTGCACAGTATGGCAACCTAAGTTCGAAGAATCTTTCATTTTTGTTAAATTATCATAGAGTGTCAGCTAATATAAAGCCATATGGGTAGTATACCATCCTCTTTTAATGATTAACATTTTTTTGACTAGATACATATTAGTTTTTCCGACATTAAGATGATTTAGGACAATATATACGTATATCCGTCTGTACGTGAATGTTAATGTTAATCATCAATTATATCCAAACGTTCGCACATTTCTCGTGTAATTCACTCAACTTCAAATATTAAGGGAGACTTAAGGGAGAACAATATTACAATGGGATAAAGTGAATCGAAACATGTGATTAGTGTCCTAAAGGACTGTTGGGTACTAATTCCGTATTCGACTGCCGTTCCTTCGGAATTAATGCGCCTGTACTATAAAAATCACTAAAAATCGCTATTGTTACATACTAATATAACATCAGTTCAGATCTTATTTGTGACCCTATTTGATATAGCACCACCTGATGCATAGGTGTTCACGTTGGTATGTATCATATGTGACCAAATCCATGTTCATAGGTGGACACAAGGAGTTCAGGGAGCTCGCAGAATTTGGCAATCCATGTTCGCATGTTTCATTTTTACTACATTATGATATAATTTAAGATTATTTAAGGTCCGTGGGATACCTAAGCTACATGTTTGATACGTGTTCACGTATTAGCAGATGTTGGGCATAGACTAAGACCACCACTGTGTTTCTATGTACACTCTTTAAGCGCAAGGAGCTCGCAGAGTATGCCAAAGTAAGTTCAACATTAGAAATACACAAGCTCGATCCTGGGTTGGGCTGCCATGCAAGTCCCTGGGATCTCAATAGTACACCTGTATACACGGGGGTGGTCTTGTTCTATAGATAACACCAATACATACATTATCATTTGTCAAATATATAGGTCTTGAACCCATATGAACTCTGAACCCTCGAAAACCACTCAAAACACTAAACAATCACAAGTTCGATCCTTGGTTGTGATACTTTGCAAGGTCCTTGGTCAACAGTAGTCAACCAATGACCCTCCAGATGGTCTTACTACATAGTCCTACTTACCTCATATTAGACAAATCACAACGGAACAACATGTGAACCTGAACACCCATAAAATCACCACCCTTGCACAAACAGTAATAACATGACAGATTCAACAAGCTGGACCCCCAACTCTGACATACCCACTGAGACCTCACTTCCACCAAATGTGACACGCAAATGCGCATGTCCAGTCTCTGTAGGCACAAAAAAACCCACAAACAAACCATCAGTAAATCCCACCGTAATCAAAAACAACATATCAAACTAACAAAAACCAACGATGGTCACAGCCCACAGAGGTTTGAACCTCCTGAATCCCCATAGTCTGTAGGTAGAAAATGAAGGTTCGAACCTAGGTGGCCATGCTTTGCCACCCACTGATACCGGACGGTCAAGTTCTGTAGGAATTATTCATACATACCTAACCATGTATAACACTTAAAGGTGATACACCAATAGGGGCTTGAACCCTCGTAAAACCCATTGTCAAGCACGAGAAAATGAATGTTGGAACCTGTGTGGCCCTACTCTGCCATCATCTGAGACCTCATTGGTCCAAATATGACCATCTGGGTTGTATTCTTCTGTAGGTAACATCCATACCTACATAGCCAAGTATCACACTTATAGGTTATATGCCCATATGGGCTTGGGCCCCATTAAAACATATTGCTTATGTCAATAAAGTATTCAATAGAGCACACAATTCAAGTTCTGTCTTGTATGGGCATACTCTGCCAGCTCCTGGCACCTCAGTGGTCATCCTATAACCATGGGGATAGTTTTGCTCTGGTAGGTATCACCCATACCTACATAACCAAGTATCACACTTATAGGTTATATGCCCACGTGGACTATGTTCTATAGACAATACCCATACATACATGACCATGTGTCGCAAATATAGGTTATTCGCCCATATGGGCTCGAATACTTAAAATACTAATCAAATCATTAAACAAATATACAAGTTCGATCGTGTTTCTGGAAGCTCTACAAGTTCTTGATATCTCATTGGTCGACCAATGACCTTCTGGATGGTCTCGTACTGTAGTAACCACCTATTACAACGTAATGATATATCAAACTTACAGTTGGTACGCCAATAGGGGTCTGAACCTCCTGAATCCCCATAGCCTGTATGTAGAAAATGAAAGTTCGAACGTAGGTGGCCATGCTTTGCCACCCACTGAGACGTGACTTATCCATCTGTGGCACATATGATGGTAAAGTTCTGTATGTAGTATTCATACATACCTAACCATGTATAACACTTATAGGTGATACACCCATAGGGGATTGAACACTCGTAAAACATTTTGTCAAACGCGAGAAAATGAATGTTAGAACCTGAGTGGCATCTGAGACCTCATTGGTCCACATATGACTATCTGTGTTGTTTTATTCTGTAGGTAACATCCCTACCTACATAACCAAGTATCACACTTATAGGTTACATGCACATGTGGGATTGGACCCCATGAAAACATATCGCATATGTCAATAGAGCACACAATTAAAGTTCTGTCCTGTGTGGGCATACTTTGCCAGCTCCTGGCACATCAGTAGTCAACCTATAACCATGTTCTGTAGACAATACCCATACCTACATGACCATGTGTCAACAATATAGGTCATGAGCCCATATGGGCTCGGTTACTTCAAAAACCGATAAAAAAATAAAAAAATACACAAGTTCGATCCTGTTTCTGGAAGCTCTGCAAGTTCTTGATATCTCACTTGTCGACATATGACCATCTGGATTGTAATGTACTATATATACCACCCATGCCTACGTATTTCATGAGTGTAGGTTGTATGACCATAGAGGTTTGACACCCCTGCACACTTATAGTTTGTAGGTAGAAAATGAATGTTAGAACCTAGGTGGCCACTCTTTGCCACATGCTGATACCTCATGTGTCGACATGTGGCACACCGGATGGCCAATCAACCGTTTTTAATCAGAACGTGTTTATAAAACTCGAAACCAGCACAACTATCATGATCCGGGTTCGCGGAACCCCTGAATGTTGATGTAAAGTTGGATGCCTATCTTGTTGACACATGTAGGTATGGGTGTTGTCTATAGAACAAGACTATCCCCATGGTTATAGGTTGACAACTGAGGTGCCAGGAGCTGGCAAAGTATGCCCACACAGGACAAAACTTTAATTGTGTGCTCTATTGACATATGATTGTTTAGTGTTTTGAGTGGTTTTCGAGGGTTCAGAGTTCATATGGGTTCAAGACCTATATATTTGACAAATGATAATGTATGTATTGGTGTTATCTATAGAACAAGACCACCCCCGTGTATACAGGTGTACTATTGAGATCCCAGGGACTTGCATGGCAGCCCAACCCAGGATCGAGCTTGTATATTTCTAATGTTGAACTTACTTTGGCATACTCTGCGAGCTCCTTGCGCTTAAAGAGTGTACATAGAAACACAGTGGTGGTCTTAGTCTATGCCCAACTTTTGCTAATACGTGAACACGTATCAAACATGTGGCTTAGGTATCCCACGGACCTTAAATGATCTTAAATTATATCATAATGTAGTAAAAATGAAACATGCGAACATAGATTGCCATACTCTGCGAGCTCCCTGAACTCCTTGTGTCCACCTATGAACATGGATTTGGTCACATATGATACATACCAACGTGAAGACCTATGCATCAGGTGGTGCTATATCAAATAGGGTCACAAATAAGATCTGAACTGATGTTATATTAATATGTAACAATAGCGATTTTTAGTGATTTTTATGGTACAGGCGCATTAATTCCGAAGGAACGGCAGTCGAATACGGAATTAGTACCCAACAGTCCTTTAGGACACTAATCACATGTTTCGATTCACTTTATCACATTGTAATATTGTTCTCCCTTAAGTCTCCCTTAATATTTGAAGTTGAGTGAATTACACGAGAAATGTGCGAACGTTTGGTTATAATTGATGATTAACATTAACATTCACGTACAGACGGACATACGTATATATTGTCCTAAATCATCTTAATGTCGGAAAAACTAATATGTATCTAGTCAAAAAAATATTAAACATTAAAAGAGGATGGTATACTACCCACATGGCTTTATATTAGCTGACACTCTATGATAATTTAACAAAAATGAAAGATTCGAACTTAGGTTGCCATACTGTGCAAGCTCCCAGAAAGCAATTAGTCAAACTGTGGTCTTATTCTATAACAGATACCCACACCTACGTGAATACGTATGATTCAGGTAGGTACTGTATCCAGTTGGGTCACAAATAAGGTATGACTTATTGTTACATCTTTGAATAATAATGATCTTAGCATTAGTTATGTACCGGAACAAATTAATTTCAGACGGAAGGGCCGGCGGATAAGACATTAAAACTACACAATCCTGTGTGGCATTAATCACTTATACTAACACACTTTATTCCACATTTATATCTTTCTCCATTAAATCTCCCTTAATATTTGAAGTTGAGTGAATTTCATGCAAATACACTTTTGAATAAACAGCTGAATAAACAGCTGGCTGTGTATTCGCCAATAAACATCTCAATAAACATCTAGGTATGTATTGGCGAATTAACATCTGAATAAACATCGGAATAAACAGCTGGCTGTGTATTCGCCAATACACATCTCAATAAACATCTGAATACATAGCTGGCTGTGTATTCGCCAATAAACATCTCAATAAACATCTAGGTATGAATTGGCGAATTAACATCTGAATACACATCTGAATACACAGCTGGCTGTGTATTCGCCAATAAACATCTCAACAACCATCTAGGTATGTATTGGCGAATTAACATCTGAATAAACATCTGAATAAACACCTGGCTGTGTATTCACCAATACACATCTCAATAAACATCTAAATACATAGCTGGCTGTGTATTCGCCAATAAACATCTCAATAAACATCTAGGTATGTATTGGCGAATTAACATCTGAATAAACATCTGAATAAACACCTGACTGTGTATTCGCAAATTAACATCTCAATAAACATCTGAATACACAGCTGGCTGTGTATTCGCCAATAAACATCTCAACTACCATCTAGGTATGTATTCGCGAATTAACATCTGAATAAACATCTGAATAAACACCTGGCTGTGTATTCGCCAATACACATCTCAATAAACATCTGAATACATAGCTGGCTGTGTATTCGCCAATAAACATCTCAACAACCATCTAGGTATGTATTCGCTAATTAACATCTGAATAAACATCTGAATAAACACCTGGCTGTGTATTCGCCAAAACACATCTCAATAAACATCTGAATACATAGCTGGCTGTGTATTCGCCAATAAACATCTCAACAACCATCTAGGTATGTATTCGCGAATTAACATCTGAATAAACATCTGAATAAACACCTGGCTGTGTATTCGCCAATACACATCTCATAAACATCTGAATACATAGCTGGCTGTGTATTCGCCAATAAACATCTCAATAAACAACTGAATACATAGCTGGCTGTGTATTCGCCAATAAACATCTCAATTAACATCTACGTATGTATTGGCGAATTAACATCTGAATAAACATCTGAATAAACACCTGGCTGTGTATTCGCCAATACACATCTCAATAAACATCTGAATACATAGCTGGCTGTGTATTCGCCAATAAACATCTAGGTATGTATTGGCGAATTAACATCTGAATAAACATTTGAATAAACAGCTGGCTGTGTATTCGCCAATTAACATCTCAATAACCAACTACGATCTACAAGCCAACTTCACAGACCTAGGATTATATCATTTCTAGTAACGACTATTACGCTCAATTTCATTCATTTATGCTTACCTGTTTGTATCCGATATCACAATTATTTCCATTCATGTTTTCACACATATTTGTCTTGACCACGTGATTTTAATGTGCCCGTGTAATCTAAAAGCATGACCTAGTCCAGGTTTATCTACTAATCCAAATTAAGTTATGTCCATATATCATCCCCAAGATAAAATATTTGCTATTGCAGAAGCACAGACAAATAATTCTGTGGCACTCTCTGAACAGGGAACATACAACTCCCGTTTTTAGACAACATTCATATGCTATAATAAATTACAAAATGGAACTATTTTTATGGTGAAGAAATATTGTGATATTCGGCTACATATTCTCATTGCAGGAACATAGCTTGAGACACATTTCTAGTTGAAGTGCTATCTTTCCCCCACGTTGGAATACTACATCACAATTGTGTTTACCATCTCGTGTATCGGGACCATTATACATGTATCTGTTTAAATGTATTACGTTATATATGCTCGTGTTGTACACTAAATGTACCTGAGTGAAATAAAAGAATCTGTCTGTCTGTCAAATAATTACACGAACAATCCTCCACTTTTCCCCAGGTGTTGATATGATTAGAAACTCAATACGGCCCAATTAATAGTCTCGGTGTTACAATATATTTATTTGACTGACCAGGCAAACTATATCGACACCTGTTCCCAGGCTAACGAGATGGATTTATTCTTTATTTCAGTCTCATCGTTGTACAATACATACAATATACACAACAAATTATCGTGGCAAAGTACAACACCATTCATTATAAAAGAATTATAAGAGACTAATCTAATCACAGATAATCAAACTATCACAGTCTACTGATATATTATTATATTATAGATGTGTCCACATGGCTATATCGTGCCAGTAAATTGCCTACACAGTGCCATTGTCTAACGAACGGTGATAGCCAAACCCATATATATATATATATATATGAACTATACATAAATACCAGGCTATTGTTGTGTTGAAAGTTATTTTCCCATCGGGAGAGTAAGCTGTTTTAAAAGTTTTCAAAAATAAATATGATTTTGATAATGCATAACTTAAAATGTTCTACTATTTCTTTCAATAATATACATTATAGTTTTCTATAGCTATGTATATTTTTCAACGTTGGATACATAACGGCGTCAAAATAAAATATGTTTTCTACTATTTGTAAAGAAATTACATTCTAATAAATAGTGATACTCGTCGCCAATATACATATTGCATACTTGCACTTTCTCCTTTCTAGTTCTATATTGTTCCAGCAGCATGTACACGATAATTACTGCTTATTATACATGTTGAATGCTGTCAAATACAAATTGTAGCATACTGGGGTTATATGTTGATTATGTTAATTAATTACCTCCATAATTAATTGTATAGCCTGTGGCATAGACGGTATCCCTAGTGAAGTTTTACAGAACGATACGTCCGTGCTATTTTTGCATACTCTGTTTAATGTATGCTTCTCCAATGGGACTGTCCCGTCTATCTGGGGCAAATGTATTATATACCCGATACCAAAACCCTCAATGACGGATTCAAGAGATCCCCTGTCTTATAGGGGCATAGCACTGGCCTCAGCCATGTACAAGATTTATTGTAATATTTTAAACGCCAGGCTAAGTTGTTGGGCTGAACATAACGATAAGATCGCAGATGAGCAAAACGGTTTCAGAAAGAAGCGTAGTACCATAGATCACTTATCCACTTTGACCTCTATTATTGATACAAGAAAACAAGTTAAAAAAGCCACATTCTGTGCCTTTATTGATTTTAGTAAGGCGTACGATTTTATTAACAGAGATAAATTGTGGAAAAGACTCAATGAAATTGGAGTTGCCGGTAATATGTGGCGAGCTGTTAAGTCTATCTACTCATCTGTGTCGTCATGTATTAGGGTAAACTCTTTTAAGACTGATTGGTTTGATGTTAATTGTGGCTTAAGACAGGGGTGCATTCTATCGCCGCTTTTATTTAATTTGTACATTAATGATTTAACGATATTTTTGAAATCATTAAATATCGGTGTTAATGTCGATAATGACTGTATAGGTATTCTATTGTACGCGGATGACATTGTCCTACTAGCAGAAAACCAACTTGATTTGCAGAGATTATTGAATGCTTTACATGACTGGTGCAATATAAACGATATGTTTATAAACAGGGATAAAAGTAGAGTTGTCCATTTTCGTCCTGCTTCTATGCCAAGATCTGATGTTATTTTTAAATGTGGTGTTAATGTTCTGGAAACTATAGGTATATATACTTATTTAGGAATTGTTTTGAGTGAATACCTTGACTTCAATGTTACTGCAAAATGTGTTGCTCAAAGTGCAAGTCGTGCATTGGGACTGCTCATTGCTAAATGTAAGTTAGTTGGGGGTGTACCATATAATGTTTTCTCCAAATTGTATGACTCTGTTGTCTGGCCTGTGATTGCTTATGGCGCCCCGGTTTGGGGATATAAAGCGTTTTCATGCATTAATGCAATCCACAATCGTGCCATGCGTTTCTTTCTTGGTATTGGGAAATATTCTCCCAATGCAGCTGTCTCCGGGGAAATGGGTTGGCAGCCGCCAGTTGTGCGACAATGGAAGCACATATCTGGGTTTTGGGCACGCTTAGCTAATACCGACAATTCCAGATTAAATAAGCGAGTTGCACTATGGGCGAATGCTAAATCTACAAGTTATAAAAACTGGTTTTATTATGTCAAGAGACAGTTTGCAGACATTACTTTGATGGATTACTGTAACCTATCTATACCTATACATAAGCACAATTTAGTAGATAGTGTGGAAAATGCGGTAATGGAGAAATATGTTACTGACTGGTCCACCTCTATTAACAGTGTGATAGGTGTTTCTGGACGTGGTCGCAATAAGCTTAGAACCTACTGTACATTTAAATTTAAATTTCAAACAGAAGTATATTGTAAAATGATTTTACCCACACGTCACAGATCAGCATTATGTAAATTTAGATGTGGAGTTGCTCCATTACGTATAGAAACCGGAAGGTATGAGAATTTACCACTTGATGAACGTAAGTGCCCTTTCTGTAATGTATTAGAAGACGAAAGTCATGTATTATTAGAATGTTCACTGTATGATGATTTGAGAGCTGTTCTCTTAGAGAAAGCCTCATTATATGAAAATGACTTTCGGAACAAACCTGTATCCGACCAGCTTAGAATTATTTTTACTACTATACCTCTGATTAGAATTGTTGCCAAAACCTGTTTTTATATTCTTCAAAGACGATCCTTTTATTTATGTAAATAATGTATCCATTTGATTTATTGATTGTGTGTCTCTTATCCATTCCGAGAAACAGCTGCTAATTAGTTCAACCGCGATCTGATCGAGGTTGATAACTGATATTTTAAAACATTTCTTAATTGCGCATTAGTGCTTTTTTTCCATTTCAGTATTTCAAAATTTCCGGTTTTAGTAAGTATTTAATTTTCAATTAGCGACTGTTCCCCGGTTTTAATATGTAAATATAATAATATGTCCTTAGACTGTGATAGTTTGATTATCTGTGATTACATTAGTCTCTTATAATTCTTTTATAATGAATGGTGTTGTACTATGCCACGATAATTTGTTGTGTATATTTTATGTATTGTACAACGATGAGACTGAAATAAAGAAAAAAAAAAAAAAAATCTACATATTCATGAGTACTGGTCTATTTCTAATAATGCTGTATACGGTCTTTATAAAAGACGATTATACATGGAACTGTACTGACAGACGGATATGTAGTCCAGTGGTAACACGCTGGACTGGTAATCCAGGGATCGCAGGTTCGATCCCCCGTCTGACCCTAATCAAATTAACAGTCTTTCAGATGGGACGTTAAACCGAGGTCTCGTGTCGGTGCTTTACAACGTGCACGTAAAAGAACCAGAGGAGATTCTGGAATGGGTCTCTGTCTGTATCATGCACTATCCTCCAAAATCTAAAATGACTAATCTCTTCAGGAGGCGTCGCTCATATGGGCAACCGGTAGCGACGATAAATAAACGTAAAAACACACACAACTGTACTGATTGTTTATGTTGGCAGAGATACAAGTATATTTTGCGTGGCCATCCCTTACATGTATGCCTGATCAGCATATTAAAGGTTTCCCCACACATGTGTGCTATTACATCAGAAATACACTCTGATGTTTAAGTTTAATCAGTACTATAATTCTAAAATGTTAACTTGTTATGGTCCATACAAGTGCGTTTGCAGCAAACCAATATATCCGAATTGATATATTGAGTGACAGTTATACCAAACATGTTTACTGGTACATCTGTAGCTTGACAATTTATGGAATACATGTCCAAGCTTGCTTCTCTATAAATGATGAGATAAATTTAGATTAGAGGGAGACGAACTGGAATTTTGAATGCGCCTTGTGGTGGTTATGCACATAGTAACAATTTAATGTAAAATAAATACTTGTGTTATAAATTGGACTTGGAACTTTTACTATACGATTACGATACAAAATCCTGAACCCTACTTATACTGTACTTGTAGTTGGTAGGAACATGGGCTAAGTGAATACATGTACTTGTTTTCTCACGAGGAAACGTGAGCAATATCTTGATTTGTTGACCCAGTTTATTGACCATGTTGTCGATACTTAGAGGTTATTAAACGGCTGCGGTGGGCCATTTGTGGATATTGGCGCACCCTATGGAGATATTGGCCCGAGGGCCGTTAGGCCCGATGGCCAATATCGGATAGGTGCGCCAATATCCACAAATGGCCCACCGCAGCCGTTTAATAACTTCTTTATTGCATACCTTAACGGCCCCAGGGCCAATATCGGACAGGTGCGCCAATATCCATAAATGGCCCACCGCTATATTTTAAGGAGCTGTATATAATGCATTGCGTTTCAAAACATTATTTTTGTGATACAACCTGTGGTAATGTAGACCTATGCACATGTTCAGGTAGTTTCTCCGTTTGCGTCGAGGCACCATTATAATATGTATGCATGTTTTTACTGTCTGATCGGGCAAATCGGTGACAAGGTTTTTCGCAAATTACGCATTTATTTCGTGATGCACAAATAAAAGTTATACATCGTTTTAAGGCGCGCAAGGTCTGGTAACAGGAACATCTTAATATGTGCATCACGAAATAAATGCGCAACATGCGAAAAACCTTGTCAGCAGTTTGCCCGATTGGACAGTAGTGCTAGTGTAAATATATTATCGGACAGGCGCAGATATCTGTCTAAGAAACAAGTGTGTGATAGAGGTTGTACGGATACGATACCTTTTTTAAAGCTATTTTCGAATAGACTCCCTGGTTCTTTAACATGTCCAGTGTATATTTATATTATAACACCAACACACGAAATGATTACCTGGGTTTCTAGCCAGTCCACCTATAGTTAATTATTGGGAGGGAAGTGTTTCTGAGAGTAATAAACAACAAATTGATCATGACACAAACTTTAATACTTTTTTAAAATTAATTTCATCCATGCATCTCAAAACTATGCAAACAGTACTTATATTAAATTTATTTGAACAATATGAGACAAAGGAGTTCATAGAACTTCATACATTGTATTTTGTAGCCAACTTTCAAAATGGCGACGACGTATAGTTTACTTTAGGGCAATATTTACAGTCCCATTGAATGTGCAGTTTTTAAACAAACTTTCCGGATTGAATGTGTTGCAACTGACCTGTAAAGTACCATCATACTTATGAATTAATGGTAGATCAACCACCTGACCATAAGAAGATTCCTTTATTTCTTCATAAGCAGAAATACTTTGCAAGGCATTTTCTATTTCTTGAGACGCAGCAACTAATTCCTCATCATCATCATTGCCATTTTGGAAATCATTTACAACATCATGAACATTTGGGGTACTGTCTCCTCCAATATTTGCAGACAAACCGTTACTACCTCCACTAGCAGAGACCTTATGAAGCACATTAGACATATTGATTTGTTTTTTCATGCTAACAGTATTGTAACTGTTTAGACTCAACAGGTTTTTGTGTCCCGATATTTGCACCACCTCTGTAGGTGGCACATTTGCGTCCAACAATTTGCTCACGCAGGTTTTGCGGCCTGAATGATTCGTGTGTTTGCCTGACAGTCCAGCTTTGGTACTCATAACTTTGGCAAATTTTCCTATTGGATTTTTACCCATTGGGATACTAATGTAACACAATGAACCAGTGGGTTTGTCTGATCCATAAACAGGATTTTTACAGATATAAAATCTGGGTGTAGCATCCCTCATGTCCTCTGGGCGCTTCTCGGCGTACAGCTTGTAAAGCTTGACGGGGCAGTTTTCATCACCTGAAAAATACAGTTGTAAGTGTTGCATACCATTATATTGCAGACAGATCTAGAACACTAGTCTACTCAGTGACGAATTAAAGCTATAAGACTTTTAAATATTTTAAGTGCTATTTTATTATATTATCTCTCTGGAATTCTACCAGGATATGCTTTACATATGCTATGATTTTAGAATCTACAAACTCCATATGCATACAAATTGCATACACTGTTATATTGAAAGGTTTCTATAGCTCCTATAATACCTGGTTGCTCAAATATCTTAGGCTGAAAGGCCCTAGTGTCAGCTGATTCGCCGCTTCTTATTTTCGTCGCCCTCTCTGTGAATACAACATATTCTACGCCTTCGGATGTAGCCTTAAGCTCCAGGTCCCCCCACAGCATGGTCAGGTGTTCTTGTCTCCCCCGAAGACCGAAGTGCACTGTATTGTTGAGCCACATAGAGTTTAACAAACTCTCAGGATTTGCTGAAATGGAAATGTAAGTTGCTTAAATTAGGTATAAAATTCATAACATAATTTTTAGATCTACCTTTATTTGCTTGTACCAATTAACAAGTTTAATTAGTAATTACCCCCCTCTGGCCTACGCACCTGTACGTTTCGTCATTATACTTAATGACGTCATTTCTCACGCGCCCGTTTGTAGGTAATATCAGTGTGTATTCATGTAGTTAAGTTGTGTATTGATGTACATGAAGCGTATTGTGATAGTTTATAGTGTTTAAAACAGATAAATGTTTGTACTTTTGAGAAAATATAAATTCATCGAAGCTCAGTTGACCTGTGTAATTAGTTTCAATTATTAATGTCAAGGAACTAAGACACGAAAGTTAGTTTTAAACTTTCATACTGGGAACTGTTGTGTTATTTTATCATGTTTATGTGATTCGGATTTAATTACCGTTTCGGATGGAACATGACCTGGTTGATTCTAGTGGATTTACATCAAGAGGGACCATGGTAATGGGGTGAGAAGGAAAGGGGTAAGTTATAGAATCTGTATGCACCTGTAGATCTAGATGTTATAGAATTTGTATGTGCAATATAATTAGGGACAATTTGTTTACATCTAGGCATTCTAGAGCTAGCTTGAAAAAGTCAGAAAATAAAACATAATTATAACAATTGCTAGTATAAACTTACCGCTGCCTAAGAGTGACTTATTGTACAGGATCTGCATCTCCTCGTCGGTAAACGGGTCGGCTCGGTTCTTTTTATTGCCCTTTCCTTCTTGCTTCAAACCCTTCCTCTTGCTGGCTAAGACGTCCCTGGAGTGCTTAAAAAGATGGTCTGTGGTTAGGCTGTGTCCATAGATTTTGCCTCCAAGATAACGATTAACACCGCCTTGTATTGACTTTAAGGTGTCGGGTTCATACTCTTCTCCTTTTAAAGTTTTTATACCTAGAAACATCTGAGCCATCAGCATGTTTAATTCTTCAGGTGGCATCTCAGATAAATCGCGATGTTCACCAACAGATTTCAACCAGTCATACGCCCTATTCAGTCCAGTTTGAGTTGCAGTGTTTGTGTGTCCGTTTTTCATTTTCTCTACATAGCCGTATGTTTCTTCTGCTGTTATGTGCTTATTTCGCTCAGCAATTTTACCGTCAAGAGACAACAATCTGTCAGACAACGACTTTAGTGTTGCTTCGGCGGCCATGTTTACACAATGTAGTTACTATGTTGTTGCTACCTGTGATACGTGCTCGTGATTCGTTCTCGGCGCGTGCCGGGCCAATATCGAATATTGGCCCGGCAGAGCCGAAAATCGAAATATATTGCCCGCGTCGACCAGATATTTTGCTTTTCTACCATTAAATGTGTTACTATTTATAGTAACGTATGCAATAAGTTGTAATATAGTTTTGAAGAATGTCACTTTGGTTATTTTGCTGAGGTGGTACCTGTGACAGGTTCGTATATGTAGTGGAGTAAGGGTACACATATGACATGATGAACTGTCCCGCCGCATTGTTCAATATTAGGGAGGGTCCATTATTTGGTAGCGCTGTTTGTGGACCGCGGGCTCACTCGCAGCAATCTTTGGCACACGTTTTACCTCTTTATCATCGCTACCTGGTGAGATGATGTGTTTCCTCAGTCTTCATTCCCTATTGGAGATCACATAATGTCACAACTAATTATATATGCTCTGTGCCACAAATAGAGTAAAATAATATCATTAATTTGCAATTAACACGAACATATATTTTTTTTCTGCACTGTTTGAAATTTTCAACTGCCATGTTTAACGCATGCGCATATATTTACCAACACTATTGATTATGCAATGCCTTTATGCTATAACACAACAAATACATTGCTTAGTAAATACATAGTAAACAGTAAAAACATACAGTCTACAGTCTATTTATTTATATTTTTAATCTTTCATTTTCTTCTGATACAACATAAAAGTGTATGCAATATATGCACTGTAGTAATTTGGATATGATCACGACTTGCTTAATCAAGTTCATATTTTAAGTATATATACCTAACATGACGAGAAACTGTAAAGTTTAAGTCTTAATAAAGCATTCTTCTTCTTCTTCTTCTTCTTCTTCTTCTTCTTCCTAACACTGTTTCAATTTTAATCGTTTTTACAGAGAGTATTTCTACTTTGACCATAAGCTGTGTCAATGAGTATGTGTGAAGTATGAATGCATATAGTATGTAAGAATATAAACTTTTCTTCAACCGATATTTACTTATTACCTAAAGAATGTTTAGAAATTTAACACATTTTAAGAATATATACTGTGTTATACATTTGAGCTAAAACGAACCTTCAGTTAACTGCATACACTTCAATTTAAGTCAAATCGAGTGTTTGGTGTAAAAATAGTGTAACCACATGGATACAGTGAAGGGGTTGCGGTAGTTTTGCACTAATCCCTTGAATTATACTTTTAGGATTTTTTGAGATTATTCTCCAATATAATCAACATTATTAATATATTAAACATTTAAAAGCTCCAATTAGTAAGCACACTTATAATAATACCTTATATGTATATATAAATGAGTAATGTATGTCAGAGATTTACACATGCAATACAAGATTGATTGGTTAGTAATTAGTATTATTATATTCATTTGTTTGTAGACCATAAACTGTTTATGTTTGTGTCTTAATAAACGATTCTTCTTCTTCCTAACAGCAAATCACAAATTTGGGTAATAGGATCCTTTGAGATGAAGCGTAAATATGCGTTTATTCCTGCTTGATCAATAAGGCAGTTCTGAGAAGTTCAGTGTTTGGACATGAGTATAATATCACTGTGTAGTTTGCTATTATTAACAAACATATCACATTTAGGACACGTTTCACTCTTGCTAAAACAAAATAATTGATTTATAGTTTAATCAGCAGTATACCATTTAGGTTTTAACTTTTGGAAATGTGGTTTATTAACGTTGAACATGGAGAATTTTTGTCGGGATGACGTACGGTTAGTCTAGACATCCTTTCATTATGTTCAGTTTCGAAAATGTGCTTCCAAAGAATTGACCTCCATTGAAATGTTGATGGAAACAGTGCATCACTCATATAATTTGACAAATATGGTTTCAGATTATACTTGACGTCTTGTCTGTATAATGTCTGGTACAAAACCGTGTAGACAGATGATGACAATGTAGTCGGGTCCAGATCCAGGAATGTAAGATTCTTGTAGTCAATCATCGTGAGATTCCCAGACAACTAAGAGCTATATCTGTATAGCAAATGGTAGTAAGTTTTGGACCAGTTGAATACAGAAACGATGGCTTCTTTCTAGCTGCAATAATCTGGATATGGCCATTTAATTCCACAATTCGCTGCCAAAAGGTGTAGTTGTTACCACTACAGATTTGTAGACAGATGATGACAATGTAGTCGGGTCCAGATCCAGGAATGTACGGGTCTTGTAGGCAATCATCGTGAGATTCCCAGACAACTAAGAGCTATATCTGTATAGCAAATGGTAGTAAGTTTTGGACCAGTTGAATACAGAAACGATGGCTTCTCTCTAGCTGCAATAAAGTGGATATAGCCATTTAATTCCACAATTCGCTGCCAAAAGGTGCATTTGTTACCACTACAGAATTGCATATAGTAGCCCAGGAGACGGGACTAATACGGGATTGCATGCTGGGCAATTCCATTGTTCACTCGGCTTCATCTTAGTTCTGTATTTGCTTATAGTTTATACAAATATATTTTAGTTCGATTGCGAAACAAGTTCTTTCAACTTATATTAATCACTCTCGAGACCTCATTCATGTTGGACTCCATTGCCACGAGGTAGAGAGAAGAGGCAGCGTGGAAATTAAATGCCTTGCATAAGGGCACATTCGTAACGGCTCCAGCTGGGTTCGAACTCCGGACCTTTCGCACCTGAAGCGAACGCACACCCACTGCGTTATCACGATATCCACAATTGTTTGCTTATAGAGTCGCACACAGTCATATACTTATCGCAGATCACCCCTAGGTGTACATATTGTTCTACTTCCTTAATAATCTGAGGATCAAAGTGGACTGTCCTTGGGTGTTTATGGTATTCGGATTTGGATTCATTAAATACAATGATGGCACATTTCGATATATTATACAGATAACGCCATTTCCTCGAGTAGTCAACACATATTAATAGTATATGTTTCAGACGTTGTTGGGAAAGTGACACAATCAACATGTCGTCTGAAATAGTATATGTTTCAGACGTTGTTGGGAAAGTGACACAATCAACATGTCGTCTGAAATAGTATATGTTTCAGACCTTGTTGGGAAGTGACACAATCAACATGTCGTCTGAAATAGTATATGTTTCAGACGTTGTTGGGAAAGTGACACAATCAACATGTCGTCTGAAATAGTATATGTTTCAGACCTTGTTGGGAAAGTGACACAATCAACATGTCGTCTGAAATAGTATATGTTTCAGACCTTGTTGGGAAAGTGACACAATCAACATGTCGTCTGAAATAGTATATGTTTCAGACCTTGTTGGGAAAGTGACACAATCAACATGTCGTCTGAAATAGTATATGTTTCAGACGTTGTTGGGAAAGTGACACAATCAACATGTCGTCTGAAATAGTATATGTTTCAGACGTTGTTGGGAAAGTGACACAATCAACATGTCGTCTGAAATAGTATATGTTTCAGACGTTGTTGGGAAAGTGACACAATCAACATGTCGTCTGAAATAGTATATGTTTCAGACGTTGTTGGGAAAGTGACACAATCAACATGTCGTCTGAAATAGTATATGTTTCAGACGTTGTTGGGAAAGTGACACAATCAACATGTCGTCTGAAATAGTATATGTTTCAGACGTTGTTGGGAAAGTGACACAATCAACATGTCGTCTGAAATAGTATATGTTTCAGACGTTGTTGGGAAAGTGACACAATCAACATGTCGTCTGAAATAGTATATGTTTCAGACGTTGTTGGGAAAGTGACACAATCAACATGTCGTCTGAAATAGTATATGTTTCAGACGTTGTTGGGAAAGTGACACAATCAACATGTCGTCTGAAATAGTATATGTTTCAGACGTTGTTGGGAAAGTGACACAATCAACATGTCGTCTGAAATAGTATATGTTTCAGACGTTGTTGGGAAAGTGACACAATCAACATGTCGTCTGAAATAGTATATGTTTCAGACGTTGTTGGGAAAGTGACACAATCAACATGTCGTCTGAAATAGTATATGTTTCAGACGTTGTTGGGAAAGTGACACAATCAACATGTCGTCTGAAATAGTATATGTTTCAGACCTTGTTGGGAAAGTGACACAATCAACATGTCGTCTGAAATAGTATATGTTTCAGACGTTGTTGGGAAAGTGACACAATCAACATGTCGTCTGAAATAGTATATGTTTCAGACCTTGTTGGGAAAGTGACACAATCAACATGTCGTCTGAAATAATATATGTTTCAGACCTTGTTGGGAAAGTGACACAATCAACATGTCGTCTGAAATAGTATATGTTTCAGACCTTGTTGGGAAAGTGACACAATCAACATGTCGTCTGAAATAGTATATGTTTCAGACCTTGTTGGGAAAGTGACACAATCAACATGTCGTCTGAAATAGTATATGTTTCAGACGTTGTTGGGAAAGTG
>CM026389.1:4513951-4678570 GCA_014843695.1 Archivesica marissinica | reverse complement strand
TATATTTATAATTGGATTAGTAAATGTATTTGTCATATTACGCAACATACACGATTAATTACAATAAACATACAGCTAATTAGCTAACCACTGTCTTCTCTTATCCTTGTCCTGGTGTGGCTTCTCTGCATAATATATTAATTTATTACTATGTCCTTTGAATGTGTTCTTAAACTTTACCTTTACATTGTAATAATTGTTTTATTAATTTACTTTACCTTTAAAGTGTAATCATTGTTTGATTAGTTTACTATACCTTTAAATTGTAATCATTATTTTATTAGTTTACACTCAACTTAAATTCTAAATCACGATGATAATTGTATGATTCTGTTATTTGCTTTTTATCCTATGTACATGTATTGTACAGAACTGTTGCTGTATGACAAGAGTGCTATATAACTCCGGTATAATAACAATAATAATAATAATAATAATAAT
The DNA here is from genome assembly GCA_014843695.1 of Archivesica marissinica. Classification (NCBI taxonomy): domain Eukaryota; kingdom Metazoa; phylum Mollusca; class Bivalvia; order Venerida; family Vesicomyidae; genus Archivesica; species Archivesica marissinica. The sequence goes on along the minus strand of CM026389.1, from coordinate 4,678,129 downwards.
AATAATTCTCCTATATTTTAATTACTGCCCGAGCTGCGCCAGCCAGAATTGTGCTAAATCTTGACATATTATACAATATGAGAGCTTCTCGTACCCCGTATTGGACCAGACTCCTGTGTTTTTGCACAGAGCCCCTCTTCTAAATCCCACCCTTGTTTTCCGGTTCATTATTGGGCAACATGATACATTAACACGATGGGAGTTGCTAGATGACCTAAGCTGTTTGGGGGACATTGCTCGCTTCTCACCAATGCAACTCTGGTTCGATCCTCGGACCGAGAAATATGTGATATGGTATGGTGGTCGCCAGCTCGGACAGGTGGGTTTTCTCCGGGTACTCCGGTTTCACCCCACACGAATGACCACATTTACGCTTTCATCCGCGCCAACGAGAGTGATTCATATAAGTTGTTTAAACTTGCTTCGCAATGGTTGTAAAATAAATAAAGTTTTAAAAACATAAATGTTTTTGTTTGGGCTTTATTATTATTATTGTTATTATTATATGAATGGTGTTCGATGCTCGCAGTGGTTAGTACTATCGCCTCTCACCAATAAAACCCGTGCTCGAGTGTGTTTTACTTTTATTTATTGTCGCTTCCGGTTGCTCATATGAACGACGCCTCTTGAAGACTTTAGTCATTTTAGATTTTTGGAAGATAGTGTAATGATACAGACATAGACCCATTCCAGAATATACACTTGTTATTTTACGTGTACGGTATAAAACACCGAAACTAGACCTCGGTTTAAAGTTCCATCTGAAAGACTGTTAATTTTATTAGTCAGTTGGATCGATCATCTGCTTGACAAGTGATATGGTGGCCGCCATATTGGACAAGTTGGTTCACTTTGTTGTACTTCGCTTCCCCCCACACGAAGCACAGCCACTTAGTGTCTGGACACATGGTTTGTGCTTCAAAACCAAACTTTTGAAAAAACATTATGACACACCCGAACCCATTTGTCCAGACTCCAAGCGACTGTGACACGAAGTACTACATACAGGTCAATGAGAGTTAATATCACAAGTTGTAAGACATTGCCTCGAAATCAGTGTACAATAAACATCTGTCATGTAAAGTAGTATGGAACAGGAAGTGAAAATATATGAAACAGGAAGTGACATACCTGGCCAATAATACCGGACTGCACGTGGTTATATACTTGTCGACTGATACCTTCTTGACTTAGACCTTCATGGTCTGGGCATGACTTAAGTAGTATGGACTCTAGTTGCCGGTTTGAGTAGCGGCCGACCGTCTTCCATGCTGTTTGACCCATGGTATTGGAGGCTCTGATAGTGAATCCGCGGTAACCAAGACCATCATCAAACCTGAAATAGAGTTAGAATTAGAGAATTATCAGGCACAAAGGTGCTATATTTTATAGTGTTTATAATGTAAATAATAATATTTGATTCTAAATCAGATGTAAATAAGTCATACAACAAACGATAGTGTAATGCCCCAGGTTTATCAGTGACGCTTGACATACATGTACATTTTGATTACATAATGTTGATGGCTATACACTTGTTTTACTCCAAGCTACGATGTGTCATCAATGTTTATTGCAGTTCTTTGTTAGAGTATTGGTTTTAATCAGTTTTGCTAGCAATGATTACCTTTGGAAAGCATGTTCTTATCAGTTAATCCTTTAAATCCATGACAGAGTAAAACATGTGTATCCTACGGAAGCCATTTGTCGGACTAGAAGTACTTCGATAGAAATCGCATTGCATTGTGGGTAGTTTTAAGCTGTCATTTCTCAGAGATTTTCAGTTGAGTCAAACTTTAAATAGTATTTATACACTGGAAACAGTCCAGCTCTTTATCACAAGGTAACACTAATACAATAATTATAATGTTTATATATTAATCTCATTATAAGATTTTCTATGTTTTCATTCAGTTTTATCATAGAAACAGGTAGTCATATTGTTGACATGGATACAGGGCATAGTTACGAACGGGCGCTATTGTGCGCACATGGATACAGGGCACAGTTACGAACGGGCGCTATTGTGCGCACTATTTGCGCTTTTTCTTGTGCGATTTATGCTTAATAGCGCACAGCGTAGGTTGTGCGCTCATAGATATCGGTGCACTGCACAGTGTGTGTGTTTTTACGTTTATTTATCGTCGCTACCGGTTGACCATATGAGCGACGCCTCCTGAAGAGATTAGTTATTTTAGAGTTTGGAGGATAGTGCATGATACAGACATAGACCAATTCCAGAATCTCCTCTGGTTCTTTTACGTGCACGGTGTAAAGCACCGACACGAGACCTCGGTTTATCGTCCCATCTGAAAGACTGTTAATTTTATTAGGGTCAGACGGGGGATCGAACCTGCGATCCCTGGATTACCAGTCCAGCGTGTTACCACTGGACTACAGATCCGTCTGTAACTGCACAGTGTATTTGGTGCGCAGTATAACTAGGCTTGGGAGCGTTGCATTAAGTGACTCGGAACTTTTATTTCTTAGGTATAAGACCTATTTTTTGTTAGGTTAAAATTATTCTTTTATTTCTTTAGGAATACTTACAATAAATTACATTAGTAACATATTACATGTTATAGAGATCTGTGCACAATATACAGCTGTGTTTTGGTGTATTTAAGAGATGTATAATAAGGTGCAAATGCAAGATATTTGTTAATGTGAAACTGACGATTGTTATCATTTCATGATAGTAAAACATTACTAGTCCGTCTTGATATGCGACCAAATTGTTCTAGCTATTGAATAAATCTTGTTGAATCATTTAAATCTTTATTTCTTTTATTATCTCAGCAAACCTGTAGGGTGCTTCCCCTTGGATTAATCTTTTGGTCGACCTTAATCAGAGTCCACTTTAGTTCATTTTTACTTTTGAAGTTGACAGACGGACCCCTATTTTAGTAGGCGGTCTGAGTTGGCGTGAGTCGAGGGAATAGCACGCTACCAATTATCCTATGACCCATCGGCACGTGACAATATAATACATAGTATGAACAATGCAAATGGTTTGGGCCACTTCATTGGTCTACCTAGAATGTCGTGCACAATGAATTATTCCAAAGCGAGAATTAGAAACAATGTTTTATGTCATGCATTTCCATTCTTCAATAAAACGTTATTAAGATTTTAAGAAAACGTTTAATCTACCAACAAATAAACTGTTTGTGTGTGTGTGTGTGTGTTTGTGTGTTTGTGTGTTTGTGTGTGTGTGTCTGTGTGTGTGTTTGTGTGTGTCTTTGTGTGTGTTTGTGTGTTTATGTTTGTGTGTTTGTGTGTCTTTGTGTGTGTGCTTTTGTGTGTGTCTTTGTGTGTGTGCTTTTGTGTGTGTGGGGTGCGTGCGTGCACGTGCCATTTGTTAATTATGTATCTTTATGGATATAAATTTATGTACATAAACATCAAGAACTTTGTAATTGTTGTTTTGTTCAAGTTAACACACAGAAACATATATAATTCCAATATTGATGGGCGCATTGGGGGATATACGGGTATGTAACAATGATTGCTTGAGTATTTATTCGACATTTAAATTACATATTAAATACGTTGAATACCTGTATGTTTATGGTAGATGTACATTGTGGGTAGAGTGATTGTTTAGAAACGACAAAGGAAGATGTATTGAAGCTGTATTGGAATTCGCATTACCAATGGTATACAAGTCTCCGACTAAGTTCGTCACCCAATATGTACTTACTCGGTTGGTGAGCCTTCGTTGACGAGGTAAGCTATCCGGTTATACAATGGACTTGAACTATCAATCTCCCAGTCGGGGTCTGCATTACCGGAAAAAACATTCAGAGTCACCTGGTATTTCACGCCTGAAATATATATATATATATATGCTGTTTATATATGAGTACAAGTATATTGTTGCGCATGCGTATGATTGAACGTCTAGTGAATAGCACAGTGTTTGCGACATATTATGCTATTGTACAGTTTATCCGACTTTTTGCGACATATGATAATACATACTTTTTGCGACATATGATAATTCATACTTTTTGCGACATATGATAATTCGCACTTTTTGCGACATATGATAATGCACACTTTTTGCGACATATGATAATGCATAATTTTTGCGACATATGATAATTCACATGAGACATGTGCCATATGGTATTGGACACTTTGCGACAAATGACACTGTTTTTGGCATATGGTGTTGCACATATTTGACATATGATGGTATACATTTTTTTACGACATATGATAATGCACACGTTTAGTGAGAGGAATTAGTAGATAATGACTAAGAATTTAGGCATACAGTAGTTATGTACTGTACATCATGAATGAGTAAACCAGGGTTTGCAGGTTCGATCCCCAGTTTTACCCTAATAAAATTAACAAGTCATTCAGATGGGACATTAAACCGAGGTCTTCTGTCGGTGCTTTACACTGTGCACGTAAAAGAACCAGAGGAGACATTGAACTGGGTCTCTGTCTGTATTATTGCACTATCCTCCACACATCTAAAATGACTAATCTATTCAGGAGGCGTCGCTCATATGGGCAACCGGTAGCGACGATAAATAAACGTATAACAAATTATGAATGAATAAATATGTTTAAACCAAGAATTTCTTTCTTTAAATGTTTATATAAAATTTCATATGTCTCCAAAATATGAAATGTAAACGAGTCTAGGTGGACGTTTATGTGTGACATTTAGTGTTGTTGTGTCAACTCTATAAGTTTGTTTAGCTTATTTCCGTGTATTGTGTATACGAGTGTAAGACAAACGCGTACCTACACATGTTAATGTATTCTAATGATATTCGTTAATCGTAATCGTTATGTTGTTTCATGGTAAAGAAGACGCTTAATTTGCTTTATGTCCGTACAATGGCCTGTGTTCATTACATGTATAGCTGTGACATTACGCTTGAAGTGAAATCTTTGCTTTATCTAAAGCTGAGTTCAACAGAATGTCATTAATTATATTGTGTTTTACTTTTATTTATCGTCGCTACCGGTTGCCCATATGTGCGCCGCTCATGAAGAGATTAAATCTTTTAGATGTTGGAGAATAGTGCAATGAAACAGACAGAGACCCATTCCTGAATCTCCTCTGGTTCTTTTACGTGCACGGTGTAAAGCACCGACACGAAACGTCGGTTTAATGTCCCATCTGAAAGACTGTTAATTTTATTAGGGTCAGAAGGGGTCACTAATAATAATAATGTACAACATTTGCTCCGTCTAGTGACTAGTAGGGGTCGGAGCACATCCACTAGTAGCATTACATGCTTTATATATACTTATCTACAATGACTGACTAATAAGTTTATTTAAAGTCGCCACCGCATAAATGCATTTGGGCGACTGAGTTTTCTAAGAAAATTAAAATACCCATCTTCTAAAAGTGATGGTTTTGCCTATAGCAATTATTATAACTAGATGTTTATTGGGCTATGAGGGCTGCTAGATGGCTGCTTATATGAAAAAAAGCGACTCTACCCTAACATATTGCTACAAAAGGTTTCTCAACGGTTGTCTATAGTATCAGGTGTGCTTAATAACATACTAAAAGTCTACCAAAATCTAACCACTGTAAAGTTATAATTTTCAAGATGGCGTCCAAAATGGCCGCCAAATCCTTAAAATCTCAATTGCGTCTTCATTATTGATCCTAGATGAGTACCTATGGTGTCTAACCCTAGGTTTTGGGGATCTATGATTGCAATTAGCGTATGTGAAATTCAAGATGGCGGCGGATATGGCCGCCAACACTATTAAAATGCCCATGACTCCTTGTAGTGCCGGGGCCGATGTAATTCCGTGTGTATCGAAAGTTAATTTTGTTTTCTATGCATATATCGTTTGATCAGGATCCAAATACATTCTTGCCTGTGATTGACTTGTACTCCTGGGACAGGATATGCATTCTGTCCACTCTGGATTTCGTTTGCAATCTCGCTATCAAACACAATGTTCCATTCATTATTACGATCGACCAACCCCTGTATTGGAAAGCTGCAAAGATCATGATGGATTCACCACATAGTTGTCACTTGAAAATCATTGTATTGATGCTTGGATGTTTTCACACATTCATGAACCTACTGGGTGCAATAGGCACGCTGGAAGGCACATGACTCAGGAACGTTATGGAAGTTGTCTATGGTGAACATGCCTTTCAGCATATAATGACGGGGCAATCAGTACAAAGAGCTTTCCGTGGACATCTGCTGGTTGATAGGTGTTTCAATCACTTGATTGTGGCGGATCTCCTGAAGGATACCCCACAATTTGAATCATTGGTGGGCCATGCGGCAGAAACGTACTCATCCTTGGTTGCAAACTACTTTGAAGAGTGATATTGCATCAGATATGTTTATCCAAATCGAAGAAAAGATTGACACAAAGAAGGCAGAACTTAGTACCAGGTCAAAAACCAGTCAGCTGTGGATAAACTATCAGAGAAGGCTGCAGACTGCCCGAACATTGACAAAGTGGATCGCGCAGGATCTTGGATTCTGCATTCACGCTGTGTCGGACTGCCCGCTGCTGGGAATTTCAACTATCTGAAATCTGAATATTTCTATATCCAACAAATGTGCCAACTCGAGACCAGACATGTCAAATATTCCACCGATCTGCAAAATAAATCATTCTTTTCCCCCACAAACTCCGTGTTTGCATTGCAGCGGACGATCGGGTTGGTGTTTTGTCCACGTCGCTGGTGCGCAATGTCTTTGACAGAAGGCCCTCCACTATAACCATCAATGATATGGTTTCTTTACCATAATGGAGTATGTAAAAGTCAGCACACGACCGTGCAATGGTACCATAGCTCTCACCCCTTTTCTATGACAAGCGATGAACCAAGGGGCCACCATCAAGAACAAATGTAATCATCTCAGTATAATTTAAATATGCTAAATAAGCTAACTGGATTCTAGATCCCCAAAACATTGAGTTAGGTAACACAATTACTTATATTAGAATGAATAATGAAGGAGTAATGAGCATTTTATATAATTATCCTAATTAATTTAGCGGCACTACTAGTCCTCCATCTTATTTCACAATTATGTAATCACTTCACTATAATTTAAATATGCTAATTGGATTACTAGGTCCCCAAAACATGGAGTTAGACACCACAGTGATTCATCTAGGATAAATAATGACGAGGTAATGTGCATTTTAATAGTTTTGGCGGCCATATTCGCCGCTATCTTGAATTTAACAATTATGTAATCACTTCACTATAATTTAAATATCCTACTTGGATTCCTAGTTCCGCAAAACCTGGGGTTAGACACCAACATTACTCATCTATGATAAATAATGACGAGTTAATGGGCATTTTAATAGTTTTGGCGGCCATTTTCGACTCAATCTTGAAATTCACAATTATGTAATCACTTCACTATAATTTAAATATGCTAATTGCATTCCTAGATCCCCAAAACCTGGGGTTAGACACCAACATTACTCATCTAGGATTAATAAGGAAGATGCAATTGAGATTTTAAGGATTTGGCCATCTTGGGCGCCATCTTGAAAATTATACCTTTTCAGTAGTCAGATTTTGGTAGACTTTTAGTATGTTATTAAGCACACCTGATACTATAGAAAACCGTTGAGAAACCCTTTGTAGCTATTTTGCTGGGGTCAAACTATATTTGCAGCCGCCTATGCTGTAATCTCAGTGTGTGTTCGGTTTTCATATCTCCATCTGTCGCTCACCCAGCGACAGACGGGGGTAGACCGGGTAGATACAATACCCGGTGCACGTATACTTCTAAGATGTCTAAGATTGCATATATATAAAAAATATGTTTACCATTTCTAATACGGTTATGTGCCGGTTATATAAACTATTACATGTGTGATGTCGCGTTATACTAGAATACTGTGATCGAAATGTCACAAGACAATAAAGTATTGCACCCGTACCCATCCAGCATCCGACAGTATGCATTACAGAGTTATGTACTAAAATACTTTTAGTTAAGACTACGAAGTTTAAAATATGTGTACTAAGAAGATTGAGAGCAAGTGGACTGTCTTAATATGTATCTGCACTATGACAGTTCATAACTGATCCCCCGAGTACATATAATTATAACCAGTCATGCATATATATAGCCGGTAGTAACAGATCTCCCATATACATGGGACATTATAAGTGTGTGTATATATCACATTTGTATCCTCAGCCCACTATGCCTTTTGGACATCTCTTTTAACATATTTAAGAAAGACCAAACTAATATGGGTTACCCTTAAAAACATAAATATATAACTAAACCCATATTTCGTTGCAGTTAGCTGCAATAAGTGAAAGTTCATTTTCACTTGAAACATAGTAGGTTACTGAGGATGTGATTTTGTGTTCCCTCCCTCATATTCCCGCCCCCATGTTTTATATTTTTCCAGTGTACTGGGATCATTAATTGTTATATAATAACAACTATACCCCTGTGTGACAACATTTATGATCAGTAGATTAAAAACACTTCCGTAGCAATTCCAACGGTCACCTTAGTAGAGCCAGTAAAATTGTAATAATGTTTAAAATAGTATCTACAATGTATGGAATCGTTCTGTTTTATAATGGTACATAGTTACATTTATATTTTAACTGGGGTTCGATGGGACAGGAAATAGTTTACATTTGTGTATAACGAAATAAGATATAATACACACATGCATACCCACCTGCCTGTCTGATCTCAATCAATCAATCAATCAATCAATCAATCAATCAATCAATCAATCAATCAATCAATCAATCAATCAATCAATCAATCAATCAATCAATCAATCAATCAATCAATCAATCAATCAATCAATCAATCAATTAATCAATCAATTTATTTCACATAAAACATTATTACAATGTTTAAAGTGTTATATACAAATGTTCAGAGAAGACATGTTATTATATAGATACCATTTTCTGAAGGTCATATACAAATTCAGAAAAACGGTTGCATGTAACAAGTAGAGTTTGACGAATATAGATAATACATAATAGACGATCATGTTCTTTGACCAAACTCAAACAGAAACCCTTATCTTATTTGCAAAGTAGAGATACTACTTCTGTCAGTATCTCTTTTTTAAAGCTAAAATAAAAACCGCTTCCTTATACATCATTCATGAAAGCTCATACCAATTCTTTTTTTAATTCAATATATGTTTTATGTATTTATATCTTTAGATTTGTTACTACTGTAATTATTGTCTGTATAATATCATGTATATAATGTACAGATTGTAAATAAATGTCACTGATGTTTCACAAACAGTACAATAAAGAAACAGTTTGAGGTCATGTATGTGTTTTGTAGTATTATAATGGTATGCATGTTGCTGTTGATATAGTCGTATTCCTGTCCAAACTGACTTGTTATGAAACGAATCTATTTAACGAAGCGTTTCAGTAACTTTAAATGAAGTCCCACAATTTTAACATTTAACTGCACTTCCGGTTCTCCCTAGCGAATAATATTACCAAGTAGTTTACCGTACATATACCACATATATCACGTTTAGCATGTTTTAGTGCTGGCATAAAACATACAAATAAAATAACCAAAGCTGCAATACGAGACAATATTGTTTCCGAGTACGATCACCTCTCATAGGGAATGTCAATTACACGATGTCACCGTTTGGACTTGTTTACGAAATCCGATTGTTCGCAACTTACAGAGTCTGGCGCTCTATGAAAGAATACGATTTACCAAGCGCCTCCTTTCACTGGACATTGGTGATTATCCTATATTAGATCAGTAGAATTTATATGGGGTTAGTAAAATCTTTTTTTTTAAATCACACATAAAGTCAACGATAATGCCCGTTGACCGGTGGACGTATCCGAATGAGCATGTCCGAAAACGCTATTTTGTATTATTGGAATCATTTTTTACAAAGCTAGAGATAACGCCTGTAAAGTTTGTTTCGCAATCTTTGTAAAATAAATAAAGTTTCTATTTTTACTTTTTGCATTTCGCCATCGTCGTTTAAAAAGTGCAAATCAGACGATAATTATAATGTTTTGTCTTTTGATAATATGAATAAGACAGTCACATTGTTCTTCATGAACTCAAACGGGCCCTATACAGGCACATAGGATGGCCAGATCATACAGTAAGGCAGATTGGATGCTTTTCTGTTAATTTGACCAGTTAGACCACACTGATCCGAATACATATTGGAACCGTTTACAAACCCGAAATCAATAGGTTATCAAAACTGTACATCCCATCTATGTTGAGCAAGTCGCATGTAGACCTTCCATGGATACAGTATGAATAAGGCAAAGCCTCAAAGTGAGCTCAATCATAGATCCATATTATTTTTAAATCCGAATGATTGAATCCACAGCCTTGGTTAATACAACTATTTCCCCCTGTAGTATATAAAGATGCATCTAAAGAGACATGTCTGTTTGAACAATGTGATAATGTTACTGCTGCTGTTACTATTTCTACTATGCAATACAGCAAAGATTATGACATGTACAGTGTACATATTTTGATTATAAACTTGAAAGTAGAATTAGGAAATCCTTGAAATATTTTACAGTATGAAGTTAAAAAACATTATATTTATATTCATGTAATTGTACACTTGATTTCCATAAACAAGTAAACAACTGAGTTCGAGCCCGACTGGAGCCGTTACGATTGTGCGATTGTGCACTTAGGCAAGGCATTTAAATTCCACGTTGCTTCTTCTCTCTCCCTCGTGGCGATGATTTCCACCAGGAATGAGGTCTCGAGAGTGATTAATATAAGTTGAAAGAACTTGTTTCGCAATCGAGCTAAAATAAATTTGTATAAACTAATAAAAAAGTAAACATTCCATCACTAACCACTAGGCCACGAAGGCATTGCATAGAACGTCATATTAAATAAATATATACATATTAAAAGTAGCACAGAAACAACCGTGTCCAGCTATAGCAGCATCCAATGTAGACTAGCTAGTCACTATAAGAATAATTGCTCGTTTAATTCTAGAATTTAGCCACTTTGCATGGTGATAGTATGATGACATGCGACTATCTTTCCAACGAGACCCTAGAGTCTGGGTCAAGGGGTCACCCAAAATCCAAGATGGCCGCCAAGATGGCCGGCATTTATAGATAAATATATAAATAGTTGTATTTCTTATTTATTAGCACATATAAACAAATAAAAATAATAGCATCCTGTTCTGAAAGGAAATGTTCAAAAACTGAAAGCCGTCAATGATGATCTAATGTCAAGGTCATGGTCATTTTCAAGGTCACATGATCAAAATTTGAAGAAATTTATTCTAACATATATAATTATGAATGTGTTGGATTATTTATATTAAATATTATACTGATTTGCACATCAACTTACAGCACACTTTATCTTCTTTGAAATGGAGTACTGCTATCACATAATATATTGCCATGGTAATAAGATGGACGTTTTGTTAACATGTGTGGTGAAAGTAGTCTATACAGTAACTACTTCTGTCCGCCTCCGTGGTCGAGTGGTTAAGGTCGCTGACTTGTATACCACTGTAACCTATCATCACTGATGGTCACGGGTTCGTGGCCCGCTCAGGCCGTGTCTCATTTATATGAACAAGTTGGCAGTTTCTTACGGAGGTTGGTGCACCCAAGTACTGGTTAACCGCTGGAGCCTGCCCAGTACAGGAAAGGTGTTGTTAGATAAACTGCCCGCCCGCGATATAGCAGGCGTAAACCCCGAAATATAACATAATAGTAACTACTTCTATTAACATATTTTCTTTTTAATATATGCATAATATCGCTTTATATAATTATACTACAGTATATTATTTAAAGTTATGTAGGTTTCACCATAATGACGACTAATAACCAATATGGCCGCCATATTACACTTTTACAAATACAATGTGTGTAATAAAAATACAAGACTGAAATGAATATGAATCATGGTACTACGTACCTACGGGTCATCTATTACCCAGATAATGCCATTCCGATATCATATTTAACACTATTCATGTACAGGAAGCACTGTGGTATAATGTTAAATAAATCACTGGCCTCATTCGAATCCTGGCGGGAACAGAATTGCGTGTCGGTTTCAACAATAACGCAATCCAGCATGATTGGGAACCTGAGGAGACATTGAGCGTAGATCAGGTGGCGTATATTCTTAATTGTGAAACCTTGTTTTACAATTCAAAGGCCATCAATGATACAATTGTACTTAAAGCCTATCTCAGTGTCCATTGCATTTACATAAAGCGGTGCATGGAAGCTCAACCTTCACACACGACAACCCTTATCCTTGTCACAGCCACACTTCAATAATTCCATGCAGGAGTTTGATGCTGGTAACAACGTTGTCCACAGTGGTTTCCATGGTGAGTGTAGGTCGACTTCCTTTGTCCATCCATGTTCTGCTGGAGATGGTAGTGTTGGCGATGGACATAGTGCTTGAGCCCAGCAGTAGCCTGCCTGGTAGGCTGCACGCTGTGTGTGCTGGTAAAGAGCAGCATATGTTGGTGGTATAGCATCTATAACACGGCCTTTCTGTGTGAATAGATCATGACGGACATCATTGGTGTTTTCTCATTGACTTGACCTGTCGTACATCAACACAACAAACCTTTCAACAACAGGGATACAGTCATTGATCTGCTGTTCACTTGGTGTGTTGCCCAATGTTGTAAATGCCTGAACTGCCAGAGGAAATGATAACAAAGTGTTCCAAGCTGTTCGCTTTCCTTATCCCAGAAATCCGGACACCTGGTCACAGCCCGTAAATGCATGGAATCCTGGCAATGCCCTCGCCATATCTTCGCCCATAGTTGTGACCATGCTGTGTATGGGTATATATCTGAGAAGTTTTCCTGTGCCAAATTCAAACCATAGCTCATCTAAGCCACACTTACTGAACATTCCTGCAGCTGTCACAATAACGCCAGTATCAACTGTCTTAATCATAAGCCGCTTCATATCAGATTTGCCGACATGAGCTGCGTGAAGTAGATGCCTGCTTTCTGCTTCCTCATGTGAGCATGGTGCAATGGAATCTCTATTTTCGATTGCTGTTGTTTCAATAATGACCCCTTTTGTGGAAATGATATATTTTCCATATGGAACTGTCATATTGCTACATTCAGTTGCCAACAAGTCAAATAATTCAATCTTGTTCTTATCATTTCGCAGGAAGGTGTCCCAGTTAGATGGAATTGTCGTATCAGGCAGCACCCTTTTACGAATACCAGTACCACGAGCTTCCCGTGCCCCAGTTTTCAAGCTAGTGTCAATGTATCTATCCCAAACTAAATCAACTCTATGGACTATAGTCAAATGCCCTTGTACATATGGCAGAAACACGTCTACAGCATAATCCTGAAATGTCCTGCATTTTTTCTATGGCTTCAGCATGTTAATAATCGCAGCACCATCAAACAACAGCGCGTCTACCACTGGATTTTCATGTGTTGGTTCACAGGACTGGCAGAGCTGTTCCAGACAGGGCGTCAGTTCAGACTTTTTTCCAGTGCGCAATTTATCAAAGTGTGAGAGTGATGGGGCATATTTAGTGTTTTCATGTGGGAAGAACTCACTAAGGTCTCCTTTTCGAACCTGACACGACACATACATCCTCGAGAATAAAGCGCAAGTCACTTTAAGGGACACAAGTTCAAGTTTTTGTTTTGACTGTTTCCCAAATGGTGGCCTGCTGAATAATGGTAATTTGGTTTGTTTAATTGTGTCTGTCACTGATTGTTCACGTGTTGCAAGCCTCTCTTGTACATATGTCTCATATTGCTGCTTCCCCAAGTCTGTTGAGTGTTTTATGCTCTCTGCTACACTTGGTTCAACAATATCTCTTGTGTCAAGAACTAGTAGGTCATCCGATTTATCAGCAAACGGGTTTCTTAGGTTTTGTATCACAGACACCAGATCATTTACTTGCTGCTGAAATGTATGTTGGATACTCTTTGTTTGTTCGTGATGTTTGTAATTGGATTCAGCTGTAGAGACAATGTTTGAATCTTCAAATTCATTAACCAGCCTGGCTATTTCAAGGCCACATAGCATCCAACGTAAAAGTTGTGTAGTTGTGTCAAGCATTTAGTATCCACTTGAGTCGGCATCAACACTACTTAGACGGGTTACCTTTCTTGGAGTTTCTGTTGGGTCATTCCTACTTGAAATTGCATGACGTTTTGCCTTTATGCCATTTTGCACCATATACTTTTAGCAATATCACCAACCAAGCTGCTATGGAGTTGATATAGACAACGTCCAGACCTATAATAACGGTTGATGTCCTGTAGGAATGTTTCATAATTAACTGGACACACAAGATGAGCATTGTTTTTCTCCTGGCACAATACAAATTTTGCCCAATCAATTTCATATTCCTCTATACTACTTGTCGACTGTGTTTTTTTCTAAATCAATGTTTTCAGTTTTAGCTGTGCCAACTTTTTTTGACATTGATGCTACGTTGGTACATGTATGTTAGTATATCTCATGTTAGTAAAGTTAGTAATGCATTCTTGTGATGAATCTTGTGTTAGTAGTTTGTTAATGCTGCAGGCAACCATTACATAAAAATTGCATACTACTGGTGGTTATCAAATATACTAGTAACAAGAGCTATGCATTATCAAAACAAATGCTCCGGGAATTTGACTTCTTATGACAGTACATACACAATAATAATTAGTTTGTGTGCATAATTTAACTAAATTATAAAAATGTAAGCCATTTAGTACTGCAACAATTTTAATATCCGAATCAATACCATATCCGGATATACTGCTACTACTATATATACATATTTCTTAGCAGTTATAAAATATTAACATTGTTTTAGAGTTCATTTATGTCGATTGTATGTGTATCAAACATTTAAAAGTTTATTTTAATCTAAAAAGAAACAAATATATAATCATTCTATTGCACAATACATATTTGGATTCCACTGGGAAATGGCGGCCAACTTGGAAATCATCTTGTATATCAAATGGATACAAAATAGAAGTCAGTAATCAACATACCAAATTAAAGGGCATACATCATGCATTACATTAATGTAAATAACATACTATTAAAACCTATAGTTTTCAAAATAAAGGTACTTATGCACGGCCAAAATGTGTTTTTTATGTAAATTGCACCATTTGACCTTGACTATGACCTTGACTTTGACCAATGAGCACCCACAATGTATTTAATTTTTTTTTGTTTTTTTGTTTTTTGTTTTTTGTTTTGTTTTGTTTTTGTTTTTGTTTTTTTGAACCACGTTTAAGGCCCGCTTATTTTCCTCGTCATAGGTGACCTGTGGGTCGAGGGCATCCCACAAGCACCTTACAATAATTTACATTTTCTAACGAGTAGAATAAACAAACGGCATGAATAATAGTGTATATAAATATATCAAGTCATTATCATGTTGGCCTTAAAGTGGTGACAAATGTTCAGTTACACTCAGAAAAAAAAAGGAAAAAAAAGAGAAAAAGTGGTCTGCAGCCTATATTCTACCAAGTGATTGATGACAATTATTTTCAATATAATTTTAAATTAAAACTTTTATGTATTTCATTTTAAGCATACATTTAATATCTATGATATCCAGTTGATTTGATTTAAATCTGTCAAGTAATAAAAGTATAATACAATTATATGTCCAACTCACTGACACTGCAAAAACGGCGGCCATCTTGAATTTTGGGGGACCCCTTGACCCAGAACCTAGGGTCTCGTTAGGAAAAGGTCCACACATTATCATTCTATCAGTACACCAAGTGGCTAAATTCTAGAATTAAGCGAGCAATTATTGCAAAATACCCTTGTAGTGACTCTCGCTATAAGGGTTGTGCAAATAGCCGGGAATTAAGCGTTACATTTATTTTATTTTGACCGACTTGTTAAATCCATACTTGTGTCGTCATAGTCAATCGTGCGTCATTCACACGAGCGACATAATAATATGCATATAGAACGCACACCGTTGTTTGGCAAAGTAACTAATACAATAAAATGTGACCTACTTTATGTTGCGTTTACTATTCATTTACAACTGACTGCATAACGGCATTGGTTGTAGCTGAATGACAGGTACATGGACGTTTTGCAATTCAGTGAATATACAGCTTTTTGGACGATTTGTTTTTAAATAGGATCTTATATTCGTGTTCATTTGACATTGAATTTCTATAATTATTCCTCCAAAACCTTGCACTATCCGCCAAAATCTGAAACCAGGAGAAGTCTCGTTGATATGGGCAACCGGTAGCGACGATAACTAAACGCAAAGCCACACATTTCAAATATGCATGTGCTAATTCTAGAGAAATATTAATAGTATTGCTAATATGAAGCTTAATACATTGTCTAGCATAATAAACATGTAAACAAAATTACCTGTACAACGATTGAAACAAACAAATAAATAAATAACTAAGTAGATGGTTCGGGCCACAATAAACTAGAATATATAAATATTATTATCTGCATAATGTAAGAAACAATTACTTACCAACATTGTAGAATGTACATTGGACTAGATTTGAACACAAACAAATTCCAACGACCACTAGAGCCCCGTATGCGGCTGTTCTCGCCATGTTACCGTTTGAGGTTTGACTGCTTACTGCAGATGTATGCTGACGGAACCGAAATATAGCTTGACAAATGATGTCGTGTCTACTTAATGACTAAATGTATAGTTTCGGCAAAGAAATTACAGTCGAGGTGACAATGTGACACATACAGAGTTATTACTATCGTAACACGAGGCCGCACTAAAATCTGTCGTTGATTTTGTGAATATAGAACGTTGTCCGAATGGCCCTGTGGTCGTACATGAATGTAAGACGGCAGTGGAACATCGTAAGTATTGCACGCTTCAAATGGAACACAATATGTTGAATGCTACAGTATACTGTACACATAGCTATCGTAGGTTGTATGTCAAACGGCTACCCATAATACATTTAGATAACTGAATTTACCTAAGCTGAACACGAGATTAGTGACGTCATTAAATGCAAGAATGATAATTGGACATAGTAATATTACTTCATCTACTATAAACGAGACTGATTACAAGTTATTCACATTCACCGAACAGACGGATCTGTAGTCCAGTGGTAACACGCTGGATTGGTAATCCAGGGATCGCAGGTTCGATCCCCCGTCTGATCCTAATAAAATTAAGTCTATCAGATGGGATATTAAACCGAGGTCTCGTATCGGTGCTGTACACCGTGCACGTAAAAGAACCAGAGGAGACTATGGAATGTGTCTCTGTCTGTATCATTGCACTATCCTCTAATCCATCTAAAATGACTAATCTCTTCAGGAGACGTCTCTCATATGGGCAACCGGTAGCGACGATAAATAAAGGTAAAACACACACTCATTCACCGACAAACCGTAGGTTAGAAAACCTGTACGTCCATGATACATCATAGTAAAATCATTATTATTGGTAATCTCTATTAATCAATTTTGTGTTAAGCAGCTCGATTCCATATTCCCAAGCTTGCGGTATAGTTCATTTTTTAATATTATTTGATATTTTGTTCCATAAACATTGGCGTAGCTCCACGTAGCAATGTAGGCTCGGTCCTGCACACCAAGTTCACTTTATTTTTCAATATTGTCTGGGAGAGCATGCCCGCAACCCCATAACACACTAGTAACGTGTAACTAGTAACCTGTGTCTCAATGAAGGCTCCGCTACACACTGACCTATATTTCAAAGCCATGTTTTCCAAGCAAACAGTTTCTGTAAAGCCCCTTAACTGGGTGTTTATGACATGTTTTATTGCAATAACGAAGCTACATATCTACATCTGATTACAGGAAGTGCAATAGTAAAATATAGGATTAGTGTAAGATAGAATTTATTTCATCGAGTGGAAATACACAGTTCGGTGATCATGCGAGATGAAATAAATTCCTATCTTATACTAATAAACACATATCTTCTTTTTCTTTTATGATTTCCAATGACTTTGGCTAATATAATATTTGCTTTCAAATTTTATTCATTTTAGCTGTCCCTATCAGGAGCCTCACTGCACTACGTGACACAACCACACATTCACTCCTGGCCTGGAGGTTATAAAACTGTTATCCAATCTCAAAACTCAGTCTCAAGCGCATGATAGGTTCAGCGGACAGTAACACTCAGTATCAACCAATGAGATCACTTGAGCTTGAGTTTGAGATCTGAGAAACGTTTTATAACCTCGGGGCCAGTTGCTGCGAACATCCGTAATAACAAATAATTCCTGTATAATTTCAAAGTTAGTTTTTGTCACAATTAAAACTAGACAAAGAAATATATTACTTAGTAGTTAACTGTTCATGATAGTCAGAAAATATGTAAGATGGCGTTTTCTTTTCCCTGAGAAAATTCAATAATTCACTGGAAAGCATAAGAGAAATACTGCATATTACAATTTTGCTATATTTAATGATTCATGTTTGATGACATGGTTGTGAGGGGATTATCTTAGTTTGCTTGTTGGTGAAATAAAAGCCACCGTCTTTATTTTAGTTACAAAGTCCATGATATATCTAAATTAAAGGACCTTATCTAATCTTCATATACATGTCAGTTATTACAAATTGGAACATAATGTCACGATGTTACGATAATTTATAGCTTGCCTAATTAGTATAACTGTCTGTCTGACCTAGTTCTCGTGCAATGTCGTTACATCTGTCGTTGTTTGCGGTCATTCTAGGGCCGTACTACTCGCTGTTGGTTATTTCAAGATCCTCCGTGGCTTGACCCTCACTACTTTATGCTCCAATTCCATTGGGGATGTCGAGTTATCTCAGGCAGATATCCAGCTGACTTGCGGACGTTCGGTGGTTGTACACAGTTGCTCGACCTTGTCTGAAACAATGTTTAGAGGGGCACCCGTGATCTCGCTCCCCCAGTTTAATGCCGGAAATTCGCAATACAGCCGTATCTGTTGGTACGACTCTGAACCCTACAACTCTCAACAGCAAAAGGGATTCCTTGTCTCTCGGTCTATGCCCCTGTCTTAGCCTGGGTGCCAGTCTGTCGATTTTTCACTTTTTATCTTCTGGCAAAATGACGACGTTGATATGATCAGAAACTCAATACGGCCCAATTAATAGTCTCGGGTGTTAAAATATATTTATTTGACTGACCAGGCAAAATATATCGACGCCTGTTTCTAGGTTACCCCTATCAAGCACATCGTTTAGTTGGTTTGAAGTGCAATACGTCGGTGCTCCCCTTCAACCCGGTGCTTACCAGAACATCAACAATAATAATTACATAAAACATTTACTGAGTATGTAGTCGACATCCCCAGTATCCCAGAGTACTATACTGCAGCTGTGAAATGTACACTGGCACTTCGTCAGCTGGGCATTACATTAGTAGGTCAGCTGTGAAATGTACACCGGCACCTCGTCAGCTGGGCATTACATTAGTAGGTCAGCTGTGAAATGTACACCGGCACTTCGTCAGCTGAGCATTACATTAGTTGGTCAGCTGTGAAATGTACACCGGCACTTCGTCAGCTGAGCATTACATTAGTTGGTCAGCTGTGAAATGTACACCGGCACTTCGTCAGCTGAGCATTACATTAGTTGGTCAGCTGTGAAATGTACACCGGCACTTCGTCAGCTGAGCATTACATTAGTTGGTCAGCTGTGAAATGTACACCGGCACTTCGTCAGCTGAGCATTACATTAGTTGGTCAGCTGTGAAATGTACACCGGCACTTCGTCAGCTGAGCATTACATTAGTTGGTCAGCTGTGAAATGTACACCGGCACTTCGTCAGCTGAGCATTACATTAGTTGGTCAGCTGTGAAATGTACACCGGCACTTCGTCAGCTGAGCATTACATTAGTTGGTCAGCTGTGAAATGTACACCGGCACTTCGTCAGCTGGGCATTACATTAGTAGGTCTGCTGTGAGTGTGTGCTTACGTTTATTTATCGTCGCTATCAGTTGTCCATATGAGCGACACATTCCGAAGATATTAGTCCTTTTAGACTTTGGGGGATAGTACAACGATACAGACAGAGACCCAGTCCAGAGTCACCTCTGGTTCTTTTACGTGCACGGTGTACAGCACCGACACGAAACCTCGATTTAATGTCTCATTTGAAAGATGATATTTCAGTATGGTTCTGAATTGTTTGTTTTCGCGACCTTCTTAATGCGACTAAAAGTTGACGCTTAGAAGAGTAAACATGGTGCCGTTTTAATAGTTCTACACGATGTGTTTGTTAACGTATTTCGACAATAGTTGGACGGAATAGACCATAATACGTAATATAGATTTTCAAAGAAAAGCATAATATTTACTTTGTGCTTAACTGCGTAACGCCGCATCTGATCAGGATCTATGTTGTTTGCTATTCGGATAGGTGCTTCAGCTCCACTGTTTGAAGACCAATCAACATACAGCCTGATCAGACGACACGTTCTGTTCTGTCTGATCTTGTTCTCGGCTTTTTGCAAAGTCGCTTTTATGCGACATTGGCGGTGAACGAGTTAATGAATCCAAGTAACAAACTATAGTGTACAATGTTGTCATTTCTAGCTACATGTATTATGAAAGCCATATAAATTTAGCTAAGGTGTGTTTCGTCTTAACCAAGGATTTTAATTGCTGCGGTTTTATTGTTGTAGCTGTGTATCATTCACTGTTTGCTTTGCCACTTCCTGTTATACACAATTAAACGTACCAAGAACGACAGACATAACATATGCAACACTTTATTCAAAGCTGACAGCTACTGGTACGGATTGACATGTTGCCAATTAGCATTGTCTAAGTGCATTGCACGTAATACTTAACCTTACACCAGGACAACAATTATTATAAAAACTATTTGGTCGGACATATGTCGGACACATGTCACCACCCAGTTCACTACATTACCATTACGGACAGCAAGATCGGTGCAGTGGTTCAATGGTAACGTACCGGTATGCGATCTCGCAATGATAAATAAATATATAGTCGGTTCGATCGTCCGCTGCATTAATATTTTATTGATTATTAGTACACTCAACACAATTCCTATTTTGTAACCATCGGTATTTTACAGTCTTTGGAGCAAACGAATAACTAAATAATACCAATATGCATACATCCATGTATTATCTTGTCTGATACATTTGATTACAGATATATATATTTTCCAGCTAGGCTGAACCCCCGGGCTCCTGGTCTAATATAGGCGATGTATGCGATGACAATATGTACATGCTTAAGGACCCACTATGCGTTTGCTCAGAATGTGCTGTACACCGAGATATTTTAAGAAGCGCATTGTCAGAAATCAAGGTTATAATGTCAATATAATTCCAATCTTCATGACAAATTCTAAGGACAATTTCCAAGAACTTCCTTAAAATGAACTGATTTATGTAAAATGACCATTTGTATATTACCGGACTTAGTGAATATTTATTTTACAATCTCCTCCATATCTTTGAAAATGGTAATTTACTAAATTTAACACTTCAATAAAATTGCTAAGGAAGTACATTTTCTTGTCATTTAGGATAAAAGGCACACATCGACTAAATTTTATGTTCATTTAACCATGTTTGTAACTGCATATGTCTCAAGTACAGGTTTCAGAGAAGGGTTAATCATCATACTACTATTTAAATAGACATGTCATTCTACAAATCATGAATGCATGACTCTCCGTCATTTCCAATATATTAACATCATTGCACCAAGAAACGACAGGCAATTATTATTTTGGTGGTCCCTTCAAGTACACTATAGGGTGTAAATCAAACATATCAGTTCATTTATTATCTGAATGTACATTAACTAGAGATATAATGGCTGAGCTTTTATCAAACTTACGTGCTAGTGATGTTAGTGATGTTTGTGATAATCGTATCACTAGTGACCCCATGTCGTTCAACGAATAAGTCTATCTCAATCAATGAAAGCCCAGAATTATATAGATCTTTATGCTTTTATAGCATATAGCTTACCATATATTTTATTAGGCATTAAGTTTAGTTTAATCCTATTTTTTTGCTATATACATGTACATAATAAATTCAAAGACATATATAATAAGAGCGAAAGCAAATGGGTTGGGCCACAAGTTCTGAACAACACTGATTAGTAATTGGCCCTTCCCATGAGAGTATGTTGAACTTAGTGCAATACTGGCGAATATGTAACTTATGACATGCATATTTGAAGTATAATGAGATATTATTTATCAAGTCGAAAGGCAATTGAAACAGTGTTTGAATGATAAAAATAAAGAAAACTCAACTTTTTCTAACGCTGTTGCTAGGTTCCGTTCCCCAGGTGAGAGATCCCCATGGTGCGCTTGATCGGAAGTAATATCATAGTGAATGTTGTGTTGCTAACGCGATCACAAATTAGAAACGCTTTGATTGTTTAATATACTTTTGAACTGCTGCAAATATAATTATATTTTCGTTCACATTTAGTGTTTCGCAGCCATGTAAAAGCAGGTTGACACTAAGGGGATGAAACGCTCTAGTTTCATTGAATAGAGTAATTCTTTGAACAGTAAATTTATTACATTGAAAGAAAAAATGTTCTGAGTCTTCGATTGGCATTAAGTGGTACATAACACATCTATAGCCAACCAAATTAACATAATATGTAAAGTGCAAAGACAATTGACAGAGAAGTTTAAATAATATTGTGTTCTCCATTATTTTCTATTGCTAAATAAAAGTACATGATGATCTTTATAGCAAAAACTATTAATATTTCATATACATTAATTAATTGTTCGTTCCCTTTTTTTTAAAAAAGCGAAATACAAATATTTTGAGATTATGAATTAATTTTGGGTTTCTAGAGCTCATGGCATTATCGAATTGTTGTAGTGTCGGCCAATGGCAAAAATATGGCTTAAATATGCAAGCAAATGCTTTGGTTTGTTGGACTGGTACTATGTGTCATTTACTTGTCACTTGACTGGGCCTCAGGTTCCGAGGTTTGTTGGACTGGTACGACGTGTTATATACGTGTCACTTGACTGGGCCTCAGATTCCGAGGTTTATTGGACTGGTACTACGTGTCATTTACTTGTCACTTGACTGGGCTTCAGGTTCCGAGGTTTGTTGGACTGGTACTACGTGTCATTTACTTGTCACTTGACTGGGCCTCCGGTTCCGAGGTTTGTTGGACTGGTACTACGTGTCATTTACTTGTCACTGGACTGGGCTTCCGGTCCCGAGGTTTGCTGGACTGGTACTACGTGTCAGTTACTTGTCACTTGACTGGGCCTCAGGTTCCGAGGTTTGTTGGACTGGTACTATGTGTCATTTACTTGTCACTTGATTGGGCATCAGGTTCCGAGGTTTGTTGGACTGGTACTACGTGTCATTTACTTGTCACTTGACTGGGCCTCCGGTTCCGATGTTTGTTGGACTGGTACTACGTGTCATTTACTTGTCACTTGACTGGGCTTCAGGTGCCGAGGTTTGTTGGACTGGTACTACGTGTCATTTACTTGTCACTTGACTGTGCCTCCGGTTCCGAGGTTTGTTGGACTGGTACTACGTATCATTTACTTGTCACGTGACTGGGCCTCCGGTTCCGAGGTTTGTTGGACTGGTACTACGTGTCATTTACTTGTCACTTGACTGGGGTTCCGGTTCCGAGGTTTGTTGGACTGGTACTACGTATCAATTACTTGTCACTTGACTGGGCTTCCGGTTCCGAGGTTTATTGGACTGGTACTCCGTGTCATTTACTTGTCACTTGACTGGGCCTCCGGTTCCGAGGTTTGTTGGACTGGTACTACGTGTCATTTACTTGTCACTTGACTGGGCCTCCCGTTCCAAGGTTTGTTGGACTGGTACTACGTGTTATTTACTTGTCACTTGACTGGGCCTCCTTCCGAGTGTGGTTACGGTCGTTGACTTCAAATCACTGGCAATTACCACTGTATATTCGAATCCCACATGGAGAGCCGAATTATTTCTAGTGCTGAAGCTATCCTGGGTGCTTTTCATTAAGCGATCATTTCCTGGGGTATTTCATTACCATTCATGTAAGTCTACATCAGTTATGTCGAATTTCGTCGGACCGTTCAAAATACTTCGACATAACCGAAGTTTGACATAACGGATATAGACCATATTTCCAAAGATGCTGTTTCTCGTACCAGTAGATCGCAGCCGTACACATCGTACATTTCCCCCATAAATCATTGTCCATGTTGTCATTGTAATAACCGTGACATGGGCGCACTTGATAGAATAACACTGCTTTTCTCATTTGTTGAATTGTCATTGTCTATGTATGTAATAAGAGACATCGGTCAGTTACTGCCCCTGACTACTCCCTAAGAGTAGGTAGGTCCTATTAAGTATTTTCCTCTGTTTTTATCCTTGTTTCCAATTTTATTCCACTATCGCTTCTAATGAGTATTAAATTACTATATCTCAATAGATCTCCTACAGAATATGCAATAGGTACTTATTTGTAAAAGAATGTTATCACTTAATTAACACGATTTTGATATGATCACATTTAACATACCGCAACATCTGGTTATGGCACAACAGTAAAAACCAAGGATTCTAACTAAAAGGACCTATTCACATTTTGGAATAAATCAGACTTTATCTCTGGGACCATGCTGCTCCCAATTCAGTAGTGGGGCGACCATCCCCTACCAAGCGGGTCCTCAGGTGGCGGATAGGGGAACGGCCCTCAGATATGGGGGTTTGCTGTGAATTAAATAAGCAGTCCCGGACCATATGGCGGTGTACCTACCAGGACGGGGCAGGATAGCACATGGCAAAGCTACTCCTATTAAATACTCCACGTGTCCTACAACGGGTGCATCAGGCGAATGTATGGATCGCCTTAAAAGTCCTAGCCTAAGGGTGAGGTATCCCCAACAGAAACCTCGAATGCTGAAGCCGGAAGTACTGGGCCACACGGCGCATTCTAATAAACCACGGTACTACGCATAAACGCAAAATGAATCACAATGACAGAAAGAGTAAACCGAGATGGTGCTGGACCTGTGAAGACCCGCCAGGCAGGTACAGTGCCGGGTTCCATACCTCGAAGGAACCCATCCCTAGCTACTGGAGGTCACCCTAAGCCGCTCTGTGGAGCCAGGGGACGGCGAAGGACAGCTACTGGCCGAAACGTGAAGCAGAAACCTCTTGTGCTCATACAGTGGAATGCTGAAGGAGTCTTTAACAAACAGACTGAACTGGAGCAAGTACTACAGGACAAAGAGGTAAGTGTTTGCTGCATACAGGAAACACACCTGAACAAAGACAAGACGTTCAAAGTACGAGGCTACCAGTGCCTCCGAGCAGACCGACAAGACAGACACAAGGGTGGTGTGCTCACTCTAGTCCGGAACAACAACAATGCGAGTGAAGTGAAAACCTACCTTGAAGGAATACCAGGAGATCAAGATCAAGACCAAATCATCTGAGTTGAGCCTCGTCAACTACTACTGCCCAAATGACAAAGCCCTTGCCCTTGAACTATTGAAATCTCAAACAGTCGACACATGGTTGTTAGGCGTGGGGATGAAGTGGAGGACTGGCAGGATGAGCACAACTTGATTCTTGTCAACCAGCCCTATGATGTACCAACCTTCTACTCTAGGCGATGGCACACTACTACCTCCCCAGATCTAGCATTCTGCACAGAGGACATCCAGAAAGGTACGGTTAGAGAAGTTGGCGATCAACTTGGCGGAAGTGACCACAAACCAGTGTTCCTCACAATCAGCAGTGAAGTGATACAGACAGACCATCCCTACCCTAGATGAAACTACAAGAAGGCCAAGTGGAGTCTCTTTGCTATTCGGTCCAATTCTCTTACTCGAGGCAAACAGGTACAAGGAAGAGATGTTGACAACGTGGTGAAATAGTTCAACAGCTGCATACTCAAAGCTGCCCATGAAACCATCCCTAGAGGTGCGAGAAGAGAATACAAGCCCTACTGGACCAATCAGTTGCAGACCCTCCAAGATGAACTCACTGAAGCAAGGAACAGGGCAGAAGAACAGCCATCCCAAGAAAACCATGAACAACTTCAGAAAGCAAAGGCACAGTTTCAAAAATCTAAACTGGAAGCTACACGACGAAGTTGGAGGGAGAAAACTGCTGCCCTGAACCTTGAGAAGGACGGGAGGAAGTTGTGGAGGCTCACGAAACAGCTAAATGATGAAGAAAATAGCAGATAGAAAATCACGTTGGATGAGGATGGGAAACTGTTGAACGGCAAAGAGACTGCAGACTGTCTCGCCAAAGCCTACCAGAAAGAGGGCAACATCAAAGTCACACGCCAACAGCAAAGAGAGCCACGGAAAGAACAGAAGGATAGAAGTAAAAGACATACGGAACAAGACTCCATGAAACTTCCACTAACATACCAGGAACTGTACACAGCGCTCAGACAACTGAAGAAGAGGAAGTCACCAGGACCTGATGGAATTTCCAATGAGATGCTAACTCATCTTGGATGCTCAGCCATGCTGAAACTTCTTGACATCTTCAATCTTAGCTGGGAAGAAGGCATAGTTCCGCAGATCTGGAAGGAGGCCACCGTTATCCCAATCTACAAGAACGGCAAGGATAGAAAGAAAGCTTCCAGCTATCGCCCTATTAGTCTCACTAGCTGTGTGGTCAATACAATGGAGAGGATAGTTAACAAGAGACTCATGTGGTACATTGAGACAGAAAACCTCCCATCCAAGGAACACGCAGGGTTCCGACAGTTCAGATGCACAGAGGACCAGGCAACATACCTCGCTCAGGAAGTTGAGGATGCATTCCAAGACCGGAAGGTAGTTTTTGCAACCTGGATAGACCTCCAGAAGGCTTTTGACAACGTCTGGACTGATGGGCTGCTGGTCAAGATGCAACGATGTGGAATTGCCGTCAAGATGCTCCGATGGACCAAATCCTTCCTACACAATCGCAGAGCCAGAGTACTTGTTGACAACCAGAAGAGCAAGAAATTCCTCATCTGACACGGTATTCCTCAAGGAGGAGTGATCTCGCCTACGTTGTTCCTCATCTTCATCAATGACTTGCTTGCAGAGCTGTGTTGTAGAACATGCAACGACTGCCACATACAGAATGCAAATGGCCGCAGACAAGCTCACAGCATGGGCAGAAGACTGGTGCATCTCTATTAATAAGGAGAAGTCGTCAACCACACTCTTCACACTTTCCACCAAACAGAAAGCTGGAACCATCAAAGTCGGTGGAACTGCCTTGAAGACGGACAACGAGCCAACATACTTGGGGGTGACATTTGACAGACGGCAGACATGGAAGCCACATATCCAGAAAGCAGAGGCCAAAGCCAAGCGCAAGCTTGCAATCCTTCGGAAGCTTGCTGGCACCACATGGGGTGCCAATGATCACATCTTGAAGACTATTTACCAATGTGTGGTCAGGCCTCACCTGGAATATGGATCCACCGCCTGGACAACATCAGCCAAGACCAACCAACAGACACTTGACAAGGTTCAGAACAAGGCTCTCAGGCTGATCACAGGTGCAATGAAGAGCACTCCAATCAAGGCCATGGAGAAAATTACATCCATCCAGCCACTGCAAGAACGTCGCGACACAAGAATTCTTCTACAGACAGAGAAGTTTCGATGTCAGGAAGAACAACCGATGAAGCTGAGAGTTGAGGCACTAACGAAGAATCGTCTAAAGCGCAGCAGTTTCATCCACCAGTCCGAGAAGTATCGTATGTGCTTGTGGAGATGTTGGCAACATACCCCATGATACCAATTTCCACAAGAACTAGTAAAATGTGTTAGCATACATAATGCCATCATGATCTATGCAATAATTATATGGTAGACGTTGGCAGCATACCCCATGCTACCAAGTTATGTGTGAAAGTAAATTGACAGTGCTAAGGTTAGGCAACTGTGTGCTTATTCTGTATTGGTGCGACTGGATTTGTCTGGGGGGATATGTGGTGTGAGTGCAGGGACTCGGATGTATTTGCGCACTGCTCTTGATTTCCACCGGGCCATTCTCATGAAATCTGACTCTGAAGTCCCAGACATAATTGCCTGTGTGCAAGCACCAATGCGGAAACTATGGGGTTTATAAAGGGTAGGTGGTAAGTTTAGGAATTCGATTGCTTTTTTGAGAAATTTCCTAAAGGATGCATAACTAGTTGATTGGGATCGGCAATCAACGAAAAGTGGTCCTGGATCATTCCCACGATTCTTTAGGTATGCGATAATATGTTTACGAGGGCATGGGTGACTCTTAGTAGCGGGAATGTACAGATTCACTGCGGTTGTGCTCTTCTGTGTTTTATGATGATGCAATCGAATATGGATGAAGTCTGTTGGTAGAAGTATGTCACGGTATTGCACTACAAGTGGTACGCGTGACTTTGTTGATGGTAATAGTTCACCTATCCTAAAGAAGCCGTGAAAAGCGAGCAAAATAATGGCCCTGTAAAGAGTGATATCGTATTGGCCGGTGAGTATTGACGAACAGCAGTCTACAAGCTGGGCAAGCTGTGGTAGCAACATCGGTAACCGGCTATCGGGTGTTTGATCCGATTTTCGGCAACCAAGGGTCAATCTCCGGATAAGGGGTTGTTGTGTGGGGTCAGCAAGTTGTTGGGTCTGATGTTGGAAAGCAATTGCCGATAGGTGGCTACTAATGGACGACGGAGAGAAACCACTTTGGTGTAGATGTGAAATGAACAGTGCTACTGTGGAAGTTGTAGCAGGTAAAGCTTTAGTCTGTACAGTATGACTACAACAAGTGGTGAATCTGGACCAATATCGACTATAGGCGGCGCGTGTTGATGTAGACAGGGAGGACTGGAGCAGCTGACGAGTTATAGAAGTAAGCTCTCTGGTGACAGTTCCTCTGGAACCTTCGTTTCTGTTGGTTCTAGGTGTGGCGCCAGTCGAAGTGCTTCTGCTACCTGAAACCGGGAGAGTTTGTCGCAAATCACATTTGCATGAGAAGCTATATGTTTAGATGCGAAGCAGAAATTATACTGTAATCCTTTCAGAACGATCCGCCCAATGAGACGCATGATAATAGGGTCTTTGCTGCTTTGTTTGTTCAAGCAATGGACTATACTCAGGTTATCACATATGAACAACAGGTTCTTGTTTTCCCAATGCTGACCCCACAAATCAACTGCTAGTGTTATAGGGTAAAGCTCCAGTATGTTAATGTGATGTTCCTTGACCTCACTTGAAAATGGACCATAAGCCCAATGGCTAGAAAAGGTGCACCCAAACCCTTTTGTTGATGCAGCATCAGTATGTAGATGTAATGTGACAGAGGATATAAAGCGGTCCCTTGTAAGGAGTGTACATCCATTGTAAGAGTCTATGAACTGAGACCAAACCTCGAGATCGGAGCGAATGGCGTTGGTAAATTTGAGAAAGTGATGTGGGTTATGCTTGCCCTTTGTCAGGTCGTGTAATCGACGTAGAAAACAGCGGCCTGGTTTTATTACCTTACATGCACAATTCAGGTGACCGATCAGGCTTTGAAGTTCTTTCAATTTCATTTTCGTACGCTTCTTGCTAGATTGTAGAAGAGATCGCAAGGTATTGACTTTGTCCGGGGGTAAGGTTGCCCGGAGAGTGTTTGTGTCGATGGAGATGCCGTGCACAACAGCTGAAGTTGTTGGTAGGACCGTCTTCTCGTGTTTTACAGGGATATCCACTTCAGAGCATAGATGAAAGAATGATTCCAAGTTTGATAGCAATTTGCTCTGTGTAGAAGCGACAAAAATGAAGTCGTCGACAATGTGTGAAACCTCTTGAATATAATATTTATTCTGTATTACCCTTGAAGTGATGACGAAAATGCCTCGAAAAGTTTAACTGAACTGGAAGCACCCATGGGCAGTACCCTGCCAAAATAAAATTGATTGTTGAAGCTGAACCCCAGCTTGTGGTAATCCGTGGGAGATATTGGAAGGATGCGAAAGCTATCCTTTAGATCTGCTTTTGCAATGTAGCAGCTTTCACCAACAGCTATTATCAGATTTGCCACTGTATCGAATGTCTCTAATGAAACTGTGGAATTGCATTCTGGAATCAAGTCGTTCACAGAAGCATGTGCCCGGCTGAAAAATAGATCATGAATGACTCTGAATTCATTTGGAGTCTTCTTCGGTACTATTCCAAGTGGACTGCTGACGAACGAGTCTAATGGGGGTGACGAATGTGGTCCTTTTATACGTCCCAGTTGGGTATCCTTGGCAAGGTAGTTGGTAACAAATTGTAAATATTTGGACACCGAAGGATGGTTAGCCGATAATGAAGGGGTAATATGACCGACAACTCCCAGAGGGAAACCGAGAGTAAAACCATTGACTAGGAAAGATAGCTTAGAATTGTTGTAGCCTTCTAGATAGGACGCGAGAACTTGCGGATTAACTGTTGTTGGAAGAACAAGGGTTGGTTTGGGCAGACACGGGTTTGACTCCTTGGGGATTTTGCCGAGTGGCATTGGGCTGTGTGCTTGTAGGGGTCTTCTGCTGGGGCATTTACCCTTGTGTGGAGCAGTGTGCTGCGCCATGGCTACCGTTGCAGCCGCCACATCTATGCACGTTTTTGCACTGCTGCTTGGTGCAGGACCCTGTGTCTTGATACCCCCAGCAGAAGCCCTTACTACGGTATATATTGGTTGATGCGGAATAGGGTTTGTTTGGAAAATGCGGTTGTGGAAACCGCCGAGACTGATGACGAAAGGGCTGGATCTGCTTGGGTGCCTCTATGCATCAGTACAAGTACGTTTCTGTATGAACAGGGACCCACGGAATGTCCCTAGTTGCACGTTGGGTGCGGAATTTCTGGTCGTACAACTGCCAGTTGGTGGAATGTTGGGATAGGGACTGGATCAGTGACATATACTGAAACATTTGGGAGGCCTCAGATGGGTATTTGACCATAAAGATCGAAGCATAGAGTTGGAATGCCTTCGACCAGAGGAGAATGGATGAGATTTGGCGCTGAGCCGCCTTTTGAACTGATGTGACGGTGGCCGATGACATGGTCTGCACGGTGGTCAGTGTGTCGGTTGTAGTGCCAAAGTAAAGTTTGGCCATATCTACAAACTGTCTAGACCAAATAGCGGTCTTTAGCTTCTCTGGGACAGTAGCTGCACCATAGGTGAACACGCCCAGGCTGGAGGTCACAGGCTCGGAGGGCACCGTAAGCGGAGAGCTGTGGTCCACATTAAACAGTGAATCGCACAGGTCCTCCACGCCCACCGAGCCACAGTCCTCCACCTATGGCGCGTCACCCATGGGTACAGACATAGCTGAAATAGAAGGGGGACATATCACAGATGCGGCAGGCGAACACACAGGTGAAGAAGATAAAATATTGTTACAGGTGGGTTGATTTTGTTGACTAGTAGATGCTGTCTGTTCAGCTAGAGTTGCATGTTGTAGCGCCGAAGTGAGTTGCTGTCGCAGTATGGGGTCTGCAGATATGGCTGCTGAAAGGACTGCAGCCAAGCGAGAAGAGTCTGGACTGGTATCCGTGGGCTGGGATGTGTTAGCCTTCCGCTTTGTCGCCCTCTTTTTTGCTGGCATTCTGCTGAAATAATTGCGGGAGCCTGTATGTTTGTCTCAATAGTTTTACATAAATAGGTGTCCTGGTGCAAATGGTGGTGGCACAATTGCTGAGTCTACTCAGAAAATGAAGCCTATATGCATGATAACTGGTAGTCCAATATAGTAGCAAATGACTGTTAGTACTTATGGATGGGTAACTTGCTTGCTGACATAGATTTACACCAACCATGTAGTGAAGCATGGGGGTAGACCATGCATGCTGATACCACCGCAATACAACACTTAGCAGGTGACAAGTCGTGGCCAGACTTATGAGCCACCATTAAAGGTCAGATTCGAAATTTATGTTAGCCGACAGTGGCGGTCAGACTAAAGGAGCCAACATTAAATACAATACTATGCGAGCTGGTAATAAAGCCCAGACTCAATAAAATGCGAGCTGGTAACAAAGCCCAGACTCAAAAGGATGCGAGCGGGTAACAAAGCCCAGACTCAAGAGTATGCGAGCTGGTAATAAAGCCCAGACTCAAGAATATGCGAGCTGGTAACAAAGCCCAGACGCAAGAGTATGCGAGCTGGTAACAAAGCCCAGACTCAATAATATGCGAGCTGGTAACAAAGCCCAGACGCAAGAGTATGCGAGCTGGTAACAACGCCCAGACTCAATAATATGCGAGCTGGTAACAAAGCCCAGTCTCAAAAGGATGCGAGCTGGTAACAAAGCCCAGTCTCAAAAGGATGCGAGCTGGTAACAAAGCCCAGACTCAAGAATATGCGAGCTGGTAACAAAGCCCAGAAGCAAGAGTATGCGAGCTGGTAACAACGCCCAGACTCAAAAGGATGCGAGCGGGTATCAAAGCCCAGACTCAAGAATATGCGAGCTGGTAACAAAGCCCAGACGCAAGAGTATGCGAGCTGGTAACAACGCCCAGACTCAATAATATGCGAGCTGGTAACAAAGCCCAGTCTCAAAAGGATGCTAGCTGGTAACAAAGCCCAGACTCAAAAGGATGCGAGCTGGTAACAAAGCCCAGACTCAAAAGTATGCGAGCTGGTAACAAAGCCCAGACTCAAGAATATGCGAGCTGGTAATAAAGCCCAGACTCAAGAATATGCGAGCTGGTAACAAAGCCCAGACTCAAGAATATGCGAGCTGGTAACAAAGCCCAGACTCAATAATATGCGAGCTGGTAACAAAGCCCAGACTCAATAATATGCGAGCTGGTAACAAAGCCCAGACTCAATAATATGCGAGCTGGTAACAAAGCCCAGACTCAAGAATATGCGAGCTGGTAACAAAGCCCAGACTCAAGAATATGCGAGCTGGTAACAAAGCCCAGACTCAAGAATATGCGAGCTGGTAACAAAGCCCAGACTCAAGAATATGCGAGCTGGTAACAAAGCCCAGACTCAAGAATATGCGAGCTGGTAACAAAGCCCAGACTCAATAATATGCGAGCTGGTAACAAAGCCCAGACTCAAAATATGCGAGCTGGTAACAAAGCCCAGACTCAAGAATATGCGAGCTGGTAACAAAGCCCAGACTCAAGAATATGCGAGCTGGTATCAAAGCCCAGACTGCGAGCTGGTAACAAAGCCCAGATTCAATAAAATCAGAGCTGGTAACAAAGCCCAGATCAATAAATGCGAGCTGGTAACAAAGCCCAGAATGCGAGCTGGTAACAAAGCCCAGATTCAATAAAATGCGAGCTGGTAACAAAGCCCATACTCATATATGCGAGCTGGTAACAAAGCCCAGACTCATAATATGCGAGCTGGTAACAAAGCCCAGACTCAAGAATATGCGAGCTGGTAACAAAGCCCAGACTCAAGAATATGCGAGCTGGTAACAAAGCCCAGACTCAATAATACGCGAACTGGTAACAAAGCCCATACTCAATAAAATGCGAGCTGGTAACAAAGCCCAGATTCAATAACATGCGAGCTGGTAACAAAGCCCAGATTCAATAATATGCGAGCTGGTAATAAAGCACAGACTCTTAGCCGGCAGTAAGATCCGGACTAACTATACAATACATGTCGGACAGCGCATGCTATGCTTGATTTGCTCATTGATTAGGTTGTGTAACCGTAAGTAAAAATACTTTACATTAGTCTGTGGAGGCAGGGACGGATCCGGTGATGTAGATGTCAATAGGATATTTCTGTAAAAGGGAGAGTAGCTGAAATATATATTGAAGAAATTGTAAGCTATTTAAATGCGGTTCTCGGCGGACATGATAGCTCCACGTATGGATCGGAAATACTTTGCCATACCACAGTCGGCAATGTGAACGCCATCGGCTGCAACATACTGTGAAAGAAATCGAGAGTTGAAATTATTATATGAATGTTGCCAGAATGCCAGCTGTGGATGTTCATCGCAGTTTGACTGTAAGTAGTGGTTAGTCTCTGTTACTAGTTGATTGTAGTTACTAGTAACCCGGCGTGGCAGAATTTCTGTAATGACACATTGGCTAACGCCAAGAGCAAGGCAATGACTAGCATATTGCATAATAGCAGCATACAAACTGTAGGCATCAACGGATGGTAAACACAAATCATTACTGCCAATGTCCAAAATAACGATACTCGGTGACAAATTGGAGACCATGTCTATCTCATTCCACAGTGATTTACGTCGGGCGGGAACACTGTTTAATATATAGGCCCCTCCTATGCCGTGGAGATACACCTGTAACCGCTGCTTGTCGAAGTTAAAATTGACATGTTAATATATGTTATCAGTGTGAGAAATATGCCGGTGTCAATGACCGCTGATCCTCTTTTCCTTTGTCTTCGTGAAATGGCGGCAAACTCGTCGGCATTGTAAACAAAGCAATATATTTCGCATGCGTTTTGCAACGTCTACGGCCTGTTTCAACACGCTCCGGTTATGGATGTTTAGGCAACAGGTTAAACCAAAGCAAATTAAACTGGAAAACATAATTAATGATACAAGGTATACTCAGAATTCCAGAAGATATCGGAGAGAAAAACTCTGCCTCCACAAAAAAGATGGCGATGTTCTCGGATGAAACCACACACGTGACAAGGACGATTGTGATTGGTTAACATCAGGCTTCTGTAGTGCGCGTTATGCAAATGACCTCCTCGCTAAAAACCGGTGTCCGGCTGAGCGTATATACTGACACCATGTGTGAACAGTAGTTATTACTCATACATACATACACGCACGCACGCACGCACGCACGCACGCACGCACGCACGCACGCACGCACGCACGCACGCACGCACGCACGCACGCACGCACGCACACACGCACACGCACGCACGCGCACGCACGCACGCACGCACGCACGCACGCACGCACACACACACACACACACATATATACACACATACATACATACATACAAGTCCAAGAAAAAGGAAATAATTGATTTGAAGTTCTGTTAAGCGCATATTGACTGTTAGAATAAGAATTTATTAATTTATTTCAGTCTCATCTATGCATACTACACATATAATATATAATAGTACATTCTATGAGAATTATAAGAGACTAGACACATGTTACATGTACAGTTGGAGGTTATCGCGGTTTTCGTTTGGTTTTGTTTCATACTATGTAAATTTAATAAACTATTGTCAAATGAAAGACAATATGTCACCAACAAGGATTTGGTGATTGTAGTATAGGTTTCAAAAACCATGGGAAATACATGTAAAATCTTTGCTGAGTAGCTATGGATTTTCCAATAATGTTTTGTAATATACGGTAATGGTGTGATGGCCATTCACCATAGATTCAAACGAGTACATAAGAATGGCTCTGTTCAGGAACAAAGAAACAAAACTGTTCCTTTTCGAATATGTGTAAATCGATTCAGGATCATGTCCCTTTGTTGTGCAAAAGCAGACATCTAGCATAAAGTACATCGTTTTGGGTTGTAGTCACAGTCATATGGCGACTATCCAACTATTATTGGCGGAGGAAGACCCCGTCTGCCATTCCGAACAGTACTTCAATAGTTCAAGCACGACCGGATACCAGTGTATAACCATTGTCCTTCCACAAGAGAGCTAGGTAGCTTCCTGACATGATTTAATTTTATATTTCAAGCACGACCGGATACCAGTGTATAACCATTTACCTTCCACAAGAGAGCTATGTAGCTTCCTGACATGATTTAATTTTATATTCTAAGTGGGATTCGAACCTTCAGCTATGTGGGGAAAGTGAAAGTCACAGAAAGAACAAAATATAATTCTCACTATTGGTTTTTTAAATTTTTTTTTTTTATACTTTATTTATTTTACAATGACTGCGAAGCAAGTTTTAAACAACTTATATTAATCACTCTCGTTGGCTCGGATGTAAGCGTAAATGTGGTCATTCATGTGGGAGGAAACCGGAGTACCCGGAGAAAACCCACCTGTCCGATCCGGCGACCATCGTGCCATCTCACATACCTCCCGGTCCGAGGATCGAACCCGGGTCGCATTGGTGAGAAGCGAGCGCGCTAACCACTGCGCTAATCGGACAGCCTATTGGTTTCATCTAGACATTTTGCAAAGTACGTAATTTGTTCGTTCAGCCCGAAAACGTCAAACATGATGCATTTGCATATTACAAATATTACATATTAATCAATACTGAGTATAACTGTGATGCGTATTGTAATCTAAAGTATAATATTTATTTATTTTACAACGATCGCGAAACAAGCTTTAACAACTTATATTAATCACTCACGTTGGAGCGTATGAACACGTATGTGGTCATTCGTGTGGGAGGAAACCGTACCCGGAGAAAACCTACCTGTCCGTTCTGGCGCCTACCGTACCATTTCACATGCTTTCCGGTCCGAGGATCGAACCCGGGGGGTTGCATTGATGATAAGCGAGTGTGCTAACAACTGCACTAATCGGAGAGTATTGTAAACTGCAGGGCTCGACAAATCCACTCGTCCGCTCGTATTTACGAGTGACCTTTCGATCTGGACGAGTAGAAATTCCAAGTCGCTTGCCCAGTCGGACGAGTAAAAATTTCAGCCAAATATCCAATATAAATCGAAGGAACAAAATAAAATAATATTCGTTTTACTTTCTTCGGAATGATTACCAGGCGTGGTAATGGGAAATCACCGAGGATATTTTAATGTGTTTATGCTGCCACATAATTGCATTTATTAATAAATTAAAGTGCAATTCTGACGATTTTTAATTTTCCTAAAATACATAGGACGAGTGATAGTCCAATCTGGACGAGTGGAACAGTGGCATCACTCGCCCAGTAGGACGAGTAAGAAATTAAAAATGTGTCGAGGCTTGAAACTGGGTAGTGTAGTATCATTGGAAGTAATTTGTTTTCAGGAACAACATTTCCACATTTAATGAAAGTCAGTATTATGCATACTAAATATGGACACAATTAGGTGCGCGGGCGTATCAGTAACATTGCTTGTTTTGAGGGTTTAAAATAGCACCAATAGAGAATTCATATTTAGATTATCCGGATAATGTTTGTGGGGGGAGACCCAGTGTGCCAATCCTAGGTTACAAATCTTACTGGGAGTGTTGAATCCATTCATGCGAGTAAGGTATCTCACTGGCTTGTGGACTGTCGTTGGTTCTACCCGGGTCCGGTTATCCGGCTAATGTTTGTGGGGGTAGGCTCAGGGCTCCACTCCTCGGTTACAAATCACACTGGGAGTGGCGACTCCATTCATGTGAGTAAGGTATCCCGCTGGCTTGTGGACTGTCGGTGGTTCTACCCGGGTCCGATTATCCGGCTAATGTTTGTAGGGGTAGGCTCAGGGCACCACTCCTCGGTTACAAATCA
Source organism: Archivesica marissinica (assembly GCA_014843695.1). Lineage (NCBI taxonomy): Eukaryota > Metazoa > Mollusca > Bivalvia > Venerida > Vesicomyidae > Archivesica > Archivesica marissinica. The sequence goes on along the minus strand of CM026389.1, from coordinate 4,640,740 downwards.
CACTGGGAGTGGCGACTCCATTCATGTGAGTAAGGTATCCCGCTGGACTGTCGGTGGTTCTACCCGGGACTGTATGTTTGAAATACTACTCGGCGGTGCAATACGGGGTCTTCCTCCACCAATCGTATCTGGAGACTCGCTATATGATCTAAGCTGCTTATGCGACTAATAAGCCCAAGGCAAAACAAACAAAGGTTTAAACGATATTGACAACACTTTTGTAAAATCCGTACAAGAGAAATTTTTGTTTCTGTTATTTCCAGACAAATATAAGTCCAGACAAATAAATCCCACTATATTAGGTTTGCTTATCTGTACAGCTCCCCGAAAACAGATGCCAACTTTTAAAATGAAGTCCACCGAGACAAGCCATTAAATAAACATCAGGGTTAGATAAGCTATGCAATGTTTGTAGTTTATAGAATTTTAGACATTCATGTTATGACCAAACTGGCTTTGCAAGCTATTACATCCTTATAGATCAATTCAAATAGTACAATGGTACAACAGTAGACATAGCGTCGGACAGAAAGCAAAGTAGCGCTTAAATATCGTTCATGTCTCCGGAAAGATGATGCACATACATGTGGTGATTCAGAAACAGCTAGTCGAGCCAATATTTAAGATGTATAACGCCATTGAATTGCTTTGATGCAAGTATGAAACATCTAGTCGAGCCAATATTTAAGATGTATAACGCCATTGCAGTTGCTTCGATGCACGTATGAAACAGCTAGTCGAGCTAATATTTACGATGTATAACGCCATTGCAGTTGCTTCGATGCACGTATGAAACATCTAGTCGAGCCAATATTTAAGATGTATAACGCCATTGCAGTTGCTTCGATGCACGTATGAAACAGCTAGTCGAGCCAATATTTACCATGTATAACGCCATTGCAGTTGCTTCGATGCACGTATGAAACAGCTAGTCGAGCCAATATTTACCATGTATAACGCCATTGTATTGCTTTGATGCACGTATGAAACAGCTAGTCGAGCCAATATTTAAGATGTATAACGCTATTGCATTTGCATTGATGCACGTATGAAACAGCTAGTCGAGTGAATATTTAAGATGTATAACGCCATTGCATTTGCTTCGATGCACGTATGAAACATCTAGTCGAGCCAATATTTAAGATGTATAACGCCATTGCATTTGCATTGATGCACGTATGAAACAGCTAGTCGAGTGAATATTTAAGATGTATAACGCCATTGCATTTGCTTCGATGCACGTATGAAACATCTAGTCGAGCCAATATTTAAGATGTATAACGCCATTATATTTGCTTCGATGCACGTATATGTCGTGTTTGTATCTAGTTTTGTATGAAGTTCCTCACTTTAATGATATGCAGCTGACATGCGCACTCGAAGATACGGGCATGCGCATTCGCAGTGTTGTACGGCGTTTCTTTGATATTAAAGGCATGCCTTACAGTTTAAGCTATTCCAGGGATGATTTAATTACCCGGTCTGGCGCACGGTAAGCCGCAAATTTGACATAAATACATTTGAAAAGTGTTTCCTTTGTGTCATCGAAAAGAATAAGTAATGTAAATATAAATAATGAATCGCGGGTTAATAATTTCCATCGAGGTATGAACTTTGGGAATGTTGGCCTCCACAAACTTTATGCACGCCAAATGTAGTTCATACCTCGATGGAAACTATTAACCCGAGATTCATTCCTCAAAATGAAACTGAAGAGTCAATTCGCAGAGAGATCAGTCACATTTTTGTATAATTCCAAGTAGGTGTACGATCTGCCCATCTGTACCATCTATCTCATCAGTACCATATGTACTACATGTATATCTAGATCATCTGTACCATCTGCCCATATGTACCATCTGTCCAGACCTAAAAAATTCCTTCAACAGCAGTCAACCGCGCCTACCGTGTTCAACCGCCATTCTAACCCAAGTCTGCCGGTGAGCCGTAAGTCCGCCGCATGTACCGTAACTCAACCGTAGCTCAACCATGATGTACCGTGATGTACCGGGAGCTAACATATCTATAATTTTGACCCCCGTTAGACCGCGGTAGAGATAACTAAGGTCAGGGTTGACCTACGGTAGGCTGAAGCTGACTTACGGTTCACCGCGTGAAAGACACGGTACACAATGCTTGTAAGCGGCAGACCGCGGTACCGATACGGTAGATACGGTAGAGATATGTTAAGATGACGGTATAGATATGGTTGAGCGCGGTGCGATCCGTAAGAGCAAAGCAGATATACGGTTGAACGTGTTAGAGATACGGTTGGACACGGTTGATTTACGGTATTCCCGGTTAAGATACGGTATTGACCGGTAGACACCGTTGTACAAAAGGTAGACCCCGGTAGGACCCATAGCACACTATAAATGAAGGTGTATTTTGCATTTCTAATCATTACTGCTTCGACTGCTGAGCGTGAAGCATGGCGGATTTGAAGATGACGGTGGCGAGGCAACGGGAACTGATGCTGGTGCAGATCCAGATGACCGAGGTGATGAGCCAGAACGCACAACTGATGTCTAAAATCAAGATGAAAATCGAATGAAGTAATATATGTTCTTTTTTGTCTTTCAGGTGAATGGAACGTTCCAACGGGAATACTTATTGCTGAACATTGTTTCTTGTAATTTTGTTTTATATATGTTCGTCTTTTCTTTCAGGTGAAGGGGACGTTCCAACGGAACGGGAACACGGGAACACTTAATAAACATTGTTTTTTGTCTTTTTGTTTTTATATATTTTTTCCCTTCTTTTCTTTCAGGTTCCAACGGGAACCCTTTTATATACACTTTTTTTAAAATCTTTTTTCTTCTTTTTTATTATTTTCTTTAATGACAACTTGAATATCATAAAATAAACATAAACACATAACAAGGGGAGGGATGTGGGTTCTTAAAAGAACCTTTGTCTTATTTTCTTGTCTTCACAGCGTCGGATTGTTCAGAAGCATGTCAGTCAGAGTCCCACCAGAGATGTTTCCGATAGTACCGGATATGTTGCCGAAGGATCCCAGTGACATGTTCGGCGTGCTGGATGGACGAGACGCTTCTGGTTGCCCTGCAGCTGGTCCGGGCGTGTTCCACTGCGGCCATTGAGTTGGAGCTTCTTGCCTATGTTGGTAGCGAACGTCCTGGATCACCAACGGTTGAAAGGTAGACTGTTGACCATCTTGAGGCAGCTGAGGACCGTGTTGAGGCAGCTGTTGACCATCTTGTGGGGGATGTTGAGGGAGCTGTTGAGGGAGCTGTTGAGTCGTTTACTGAGTTATCTCCAGGGCTTGACCGGGGACATGTGGAGGCAATTTAGAGCTGGCCTCTATGAAGGAGATCATCATCTCTGTTGCCTGGCGATAGAGGGTAGGGTGTAATCGGATGTCTATTTGCTGTGCCAATGTCCCCATCCACGTTCCCCAGGCTGAGGCAGACGATTGCTAATCTCGTGTCAGTAAACCCTCAATACGTCCCTGGATTTGAGCGGCTGTCTTCTGCTGCTGTGACAGTTGTTGCAGCATTCCCGTCATTTCCTCGTCATCGCTACCGTCATCTATCGGCCTCTTGCTCCTGCCCTTCACAACTCCTCTTCCTCCCTTCTTCACCTTCCGATGCAGAGGTGGAACGTCAGCTTCTGCTTCTGCTTCGTCTTCTTCTTCCGATCTTTCTTCCACGACCTCCTCGACATCCATCTCAGATCCGGAGAGCTCTGGTGCTGGTGCTGACTTCATCTTCAGCTGGACGGCTGTACGACCTTCTTTTCGAACAATGTAGCCCTGCAGGAACCCACAGTTAGTTTGTATGAACTTGTCTCTGTCAGGTCTGTGTATAACTCCCGAACCAGATTTGTCTTTCATCATCTTGCTGATTCTGGTGCGGATGCTTTTGTACCATGTCTCCAGCATTTCTCCCTATTCAACGTCCAACTCCTCGGCCGTCTCTTTCCACAGCGTCTTCTTCTTCGCCGCATCTTTGAAGGAGGACATTGTACGGATGTACAACATGGGATGCGATCGCAGCCACTCTCCCATCTCGACCTCTTGTTCACCCGTCAGAATGATGCCAAAGTTTCGTTTCCGCTTCGGCTTCGGGATGATTGTGACGACTCTTCCTTCTCGAATGCCTTCTTCTGTGACGACTCTGCCTTCTCCTACGCCTTCCTCTCAGAAACCCTCTCGGTCGATTGGTTTCGGGACGTGGCTTCGTCTTCTGAACTAGGAGGTGGGGATGGAGACCTCACTGGTTCTTCTGCTTCAGAATGGTAGGACTCGTCATCTTCCGACACTTCTTTTTCTTCTCGAACCTTCTTCCTGGCGACCTTGACCACCATCTTCTTCCTGGCAGCTGTCTTTCTTGGCGGCATCTTGGATTCTTCTTATACTTTATAGCGATGTGAACTGTCGGAGCTCTGTATCTGGAATGATGGAGATCCAGAAAAGCGATTTCTTATATAATAGGTCACCATTCTACCGCGGTCTACAGGTCATACCGTATGTCTACCGTATGTCTACCGCTCTGAACCGCGCATGTCATCCGCCATCAACCGTATATCTACCTCTGTCAACCGCGGACTAGTGCATGTCTACCGGGTGTACCGCATGTCTACCGTATAGCAACCGCTGTCAACCGTAAATCTACCGCTGTGTACCATAACTAAACTGGATACCAACCGGACATTAACCTATCTCTACCGTATCTCTACCCTTTTCAATCGTAACTCTACCTTATGTTAACCGGTATGTACCGGTATGTACCTTATTTCTGTCGGTGTCAATCGCCATGAACTGCTAAATTTCATTGCAGTCCCATCGAAAACACCATTTTTCTATCCGTTTGACATACGGTAGAGCGCGTTCTAGTGCGATCAACCGTGATCAACCGTTCCCTGCCGTACCTATACCGTATCTCGATGGGACTGGGGCTTATGGTACGACTAAGGTGGTACCGGTGGAGATACGGTAGGTGTCGGTGCATCCCGGCATATCCCGGTAGTGCAGATACGATGAGAACATTCCTTTTTATACCAGATTATATCGATAAGCAATGGTGATTTGGGTGCCCGTGACCACGACGGGGAATGTACCTGGGTGCACTGTAATGAAACCGTGGTGTGCCGCAATCACACCGGGGTCTACATGTATGTACCTGGGTGCATCGCAATGACGCCGTGGTGGGACGGGGTGACGCCGTGGTGAGCCATACACACACCGGGTGCACCATGTTACTTCCAGGGTCGACCGTGAATACGCTGGACTCCGTGTGTACACCGTGACGACGCCGTTGTCACGCCGCGGTCAATCCATATTGTGCCATGTCCACACCGGGGGACACCGTGAGAGACGATGACCGTCGAGACGACCGTCTTCGTGATTGTCGACGAATTCTTCCTGGTCGACCCCGGTGTAGCCTTTATTACGCCGGACTAAACCGGGATGCACCGTAACCGTACCGGCGTCTATGTGACCTAGGCTTAGTGAAATGTAGTGAAATCCCACTTACTGTTTCTGATTCCAATGCGTTCTTGAAATTGGCGTGGGAAGCCACGAACAAATATTTGAATCTCGACTTCATTTTCCTGTCAGCACAATTGGTCACAAACGGAGATTTATTGAAACCCTCATCCGGAATAATATCCTGTTTAAATTACATTGGCTAATCAAACGGCACCGACTATCAACTAGTCTATTACGTAGTAAGACATTTAGGCTATTCAATTCCAGTGTTACTTTATATTGTTTTTGCTTTGTCATATATTTAGGAGATATCCTCTGTTGTTGAGTTGTTAATGTATACCACTGTAACCTATCATCACTGGTGGTCACGGGTTCGATCTCCGCTAAGGAGATTCGTGGCGTCCGTGGTCCAGTGATAGAGCGTCGGATTTGGAACCGAACGGTCATGGGTTCCATACTCGGTCAGGCCACGTATGTAGTGTCCATGAGCAAGGCACCTCACACACTTTACTGTTTAATCGCTTAGGTCGGCTAAGCCTGCCCAGGAAAACATGTCTATGTCCCCGGAAGGGGGTTGACATTAATGGAACATACATACAACACAGGGTTGGCTGCAGTGATTTTACAGTGATCGCTTCGTAGCTGAAGGATTGTGAGTTACAGCACCTCTTTTACCACGGTGGCGGTGCCATTATGCAACACTATTAAATAAAAACTATCACGTCCTACGTATTGATGAATTCCACCATGTTTGATGACTACCCCGTCCTACGTATTGATGAATTCCACCATGTTTGATGACTACCCCGTCCTAGGTAATGATGAATTCCACCATGTTTGTTGACTACCCCGTCCTACGTAATGATGAATTCCACCATGTTTGATGACTACCCCGTCCTAGGTAATGATGAATTCCACCATGTTTGATGACCACCCCGTCCTACGTAATGATGAATTCCACCATGTTTGATGACTACCCCGTCCTACGTAATGATGAATTCCACCATGTTTGATGACTACCCCGTCCTACGTAGGAGAATTCCACCATGTTTGATGACACTCCGTCCTACGTAATGATTATTCCACCATGTTTGTTGACTACCCCGTCCTACGTAATGATGAATTCCACCATGTTTGATGACTACCCGTCTAGTAGATATTCCACCATTTTGATTACCCGTCCACGTAATGATATTCCACCATGTTTTGTTCAGTGTCTCCCTACGTAATGATCAATTCCACCATGTTTGATGATTACCACGTCCTACGTAATGATCAATTCCACCATGTTTGATGACTACCCCGTCCTACGTAATGATGAATTCCACCATGTTTGATGACTACCCGTCCTACGTAATGATCAATTCCACCATGTTTGATGATTACCACGTCCTACGTAATGATCAATTCCACCATGTTTGATGATTACCCCGTCCTAGGTAATGATGAATTCCACCATGTTTGATGATTACCCCGTCCTAGGTAATGATGAATTCCACCATGTTTGATGACTACCCGTCCTAGATAATGATGAATTCCACCATGTTTGTTGACTACCCCGTCCTAGGTAATGATGAATTCCACCATGTTTGATGATTACCCCGTCCTAGGTAATGATGAATTCCACCATGTTTGTTGACTACCCCGTCCTAGGTAATGATGAATTCCACCATGTTTGATGACTACCCCGTCCTAGGTAATGATGAATTCCACCATGTTTGATGATTACATTACTAATGTGAATTACTAAGAACGTTGGGTAATCGAGCGAAAAAGATATTTGTATAGAATGTAAAAATTGTAAGCTTGCCTTAAATGTAACATTAAAATGTGCGATCTATTGGGTTAATTAGTGCAATATGTGCAGGATTATGGTCTTCACTTATTATTCACTGGGACCATGCTGCTCCCAGTTCAGTAGTGGGGCGACTATCGCCTACCCAGCGGGTCCTCAGGTGGCGGATAGGGGAACGGCCCTCAGATATGGGGGTTTGCTGTGAATTAAATAAGCAGTCCCGGACCTTATGGCGGTGTACCTACCAGGACGGGGCAGGATAGCACATGGCAAAGCTACTCCTATTAAATACTCCACGTGTCCTACAACGGGTGCATCAGGCGAATATATGGGCCGCCTTAAAAGTCCTAGCATAAGGGTGAGGTAACCCCAACAGAAACCTCGAATGCTGAAGCAGGAAGTACTGGGCCGCACGGCGCATTCTAATAAACCACGGTACTACGCATAAACTCAAAATGAATCACTTATTATTCATTCCATTATTCTAAGATTTGTAGCTAAAAAGCAATGCTCAATATAAAAGTGCACCGTTTTTTATAGTGTCAGCATATAATGTTTTTACCCCACACACGTGTGTCTACACTGTTGCCTACGTGGAGTAATACAATCGTTGAATTGAAATATATGGTGACACAAATGTTCAAAGGGCCATACATCCGGAAAGACACATCCAATCGGAATGGGATTATATTATTATGCACAACTAGACAGTATACTGATGGTTTATGCTATTGGTGATGGGTTTTTGATGTGAAACGCGAACAAGTTTTGTGATGTTAAAATGGTCAAACGGCCGAAAAACGAGCATTCAAGCGGAACTGTAATGCAATATGCAAAAGTAGATATGATACTGATGCTTCCTACAAAGATATCTGAAAATCCAACAATGTGTTTTGCAGATGAAGCGTCGACAAGGTAACACTGGACAGACGGACGGACTTACGACAAAGCCTTCTCCAGGTCTTCTCCTGGTGTAGGGGATAACTTAACTAGGCCTATACCCAATGAACGTGTGATACTTTTATCTTTCGTCTACATTACTAGCGGAGACCTTTCAATGCATCTAATGTATCTTGTCATTTTCCATCATCTGTCCGACGGTTTCCAGGAAATTGATCAATTAACCGAACACTTTATACAGCTTCTTTCATCGGATAAACTCCTTTTTGCATTAAAATATTTAATTTGTAAAGGTTAATCTTGAAGATGACGCGATGGATATTACTGTTTCCTTGGCGTTGATGTCTGTCTTTGATATAACGTGTTTTGACTGAAATGTTATACGAAAACTGAAATTGCGGTTCAGATATTAGCCGGCTATTTTACTGATCAAACACATATAATATGCATAATAATACATTTAAGGAATGAATCGCGGGTTAATATTTTCAATCGGTGTATGAACTTCATTGTGGGTGATTAAAATGTGTGGTAACCCAAGGCTCCGTGACCGAGTTGTTATGGTCGTAGACTTCAAGTCACTTATCCCTCACCGCTGTAGATATCCAACTGACTTACTGAAGATGTGTGGTTCTACTCGGGTGCCCCTACTATAATCCTGTTTTTGGTATACTCTGGTTATCGGACCCATAAATTTAATGATATGTCGAAATGTAAAACATGTTATGTGTACAAATGATGGAAAAGTTAAGTGTAATAACGAACCCTTGCATGTCCATGCAGCGCTGCACAGAAACATTCCACGAACACCTACCAAATAAAGTGGCAAACCTCGTAAATAGCCCTCGTATTTATTACTTTCACTGCAAAAAGCAACCCATGATTCAATTTAAATTCAATAACGAACCCCTTGCACACTTTATTGAAACATTAGCAGGCATCTTCACGAGTGACGTCCTGTCAGGTGCATAGCGCTGTTTCCAAGTATTTCAATAAATACGCCAGTTACTGGCATAGCTTCAAGCAGAATGACATATTACGTTGACATGTTTACAAATTATTTTGCAGCAATGTGATGCTCAATTATGTAGATTGTATTCCTTTCATTCCTTTCAAGATTACCTCATTCTGTGAGCATAGCATTTGAAAACGTTTAATGGTAAATACATGACTTATTTGCTTAATGCCCTCTGCATTTAGTTAAACTTTATTTAATTTTACAACGATTTCGAAGCAAGTTCTAACAACTTATATTAATCACTCTCGTTGGCGCCGATGAAAGCGTATATGTGGACATTCGTATGGGAGGAAACCGGAGTACCCGGAGAAAACAAACCTGTCCGATCTGGTGACCACCGTACCACCTCACATACTTCCCGGTCCGTGGATCGAACCTGGGTTGCATTGGTGAGAAGCGAGCGCACTAACCACTGCACTAATCGGACATGCCCTTTTCATTAAACACCAGACATGTGTTCCATCGCTTTCCACATCTTAGACATATTGTTTTTGATATATATATATTTATTCAGTTCACTATTTACAAGTATTTACAGTACATATGTATTAATACTACAAGCATACATTCAAATTTAATGCACATGTATGATACTAAATGTATATATTTATATATTACAAAATAGTTTCCATTTTCCTGAAGAACAATATATTTTAGTTATGCTTAAACTATTTTTTCACTGATATTTCTTACTTTCCTTTGCTAGTCTTATCTCAGTCATTCAAAATCATCCAAACTTTCCTTTCACACAATATACATCTGGTTATTACATAATTTAACATGATTGTGTATAGCATGGAAATAGCATGCATGGTTTGTGTTAATACTGCATATAGCACTTGTCTATTCAAATTGATATATTGTTGTTTTGTTTTCATTACATGCACATGTTTTGAATATGTGTAATTATTGTGTATATTGATCAGGATTACAATTTGAAAACATAAACTATTCATGCATAATAGTTATTTCACTTTTCATTATTTTCATTATATCAACATATTTCCGACTGTTTTCACAAATACTGGGGCTGGGACAGACTGTATGCATTTTTATGTATAGGGAAAAAATAATTTTTATATGGTAGTATAGGTCCTAGACTTTAAAAAAAAATTGGGTTCTCGCTCTAAAACCCTATAGATTTTCCCCGGCATTCCCCAAAAGTTGCCCACAGGGCGAGAAACCATACCGGTCATATCTCGGCCATTTCTTGAGCGATTTTGACAATCTTTTTTTTAATAGAGGTTTTTTTGGGTGTGAATTACGTTTAAAACAATATAAAATCGATATGGAGTCTCTATCAAGTGATTCCAATGTCAATCGAAAATACAGACCATGTTCCAGCACATGTTCTACATTCACCATTCTGGCAGAAAAAGAACACCAATGTCTGTATTGAATGCCGAGTTTGCACACAATCTCGGACGTGGTGGCAACATCTTTGTCACCTCTTTGAATCGACAGGCGCTAGCTATGAGCTACACGGAACTTCGCCGGTACCAGCATGACATGGCCATGTTCACTGTTAAAATGAAGCGGACATGAAGTTGCCACCCCATTTTGACCCAGGGAACTTCACATCAGCAGCAATGGATAACTGGGACCACGAAGATGCAAATTCATCTGAACACGATACGGTGTGTGTGTCCTCTACCAGCATAAGCATAAGGTCGTCTTATCCAAACCCAAGCGCTCTGACACATCAGTTGTTCATGGTCCGAAAGCCCTAAAGGAAGTATTGCCATGCCAGCAGCTACAATAATTTGGAGAAAATATGAAAAAGTATGACCTACCTACATCCTAGAAAGGCCACGATCAACCAGCAGTCTACGATGACATTAGGCGGGACAAGAGACTATCCGATATGGCTTGGGCTATATGCAGACTTAACTTGGAACCCCGTGATTGCCACATGGCGGACTTGGTATATCCGACAAGTCAAAGTATGCAATCGTGGAGTGCAAGTAATGCGGTTTGGACGGATGACAATGTCCCACTCAAGCAAATTGTATTTACGCCCGTAGTGTCACTTGACACCAACAACGGGGAAGTTGTATACACAGAGTTGAATAACATCAATTCCCTGTGTTCTCAACTAGTACAATCATATATTCCACTCTATGCCGATGATCAGGTGTACAGTATAGCAAAAAGGATACAGCTTCGGAGACCAGATGAGTTCAAGTGCATCATATTGTGCTTAGGGACGTTCCACACTGCGAAAAACTTGCTTAAGTGCTGTGGCAGGAGCAACGAAGGAAGTGGTGCAGAGCCTGTATGGCTTGAGACACGTATCTACGGGCCATCTGTAATCCAGACCTTGATTCTTAATACGGGCCATTACGCTCAGTCGTTTGATGCTCAAAAGATCCTGGCCGAAGCGATGCTGCGCCTACTGTTGAAGGAATTCTTTAAGAGTACTGGAGTTGACAAATATGTCACGGAATTTAAGCTTTTGGCCAGCCTCCGCAGTGCAATGAAATATGGAGCCCGAGAGCGCAACAAGAAGTTGCTCGATCAGTTCAATTTTCTTCTACTCAGCTGATGAGTGACCTTGATGAGTTCATAGAGTCAAGAGTCAAGGAGTGCGAGAATTTCAAATTCTGGTACCAGTACTTGTCTCGGTTCCAGGTGGTCTTAGATCTTCTTTGTGCCGACAGGAGAGGGTTCTTGGGACCCCCACATCGATGCCACGCAGCGCGCACTGTATAAATTTGCCACCTGGGACTGCACACACTACCTTCGCTGTGGGACAGTCTACCTTGAAGACTGTAGAAACTTGCATCAGGAGGTGTATGAGAACTTTGCAGAACGTAACTCCTTCTATATGAAGGACAAGCTTGGTGTCTTTACAGCTGTGGGGGTGACCAAAAGCTTGAGCAAACAATAGATCTTTCTTCAAAATGCAGTGACAGCATCATTGGGCATTGCAAGCGGAAACAATTTGTCGCCCAATGGGATCTGATCTTTCACGAGATGATGGGTGTGAACAACTTGCTTCGTGAAATTACAGGTGTTCATGAACACACATCAGAAGCCTATGTACATCATGAATCATCCCAATCCTACACGAACAAGAGCGAAACAAATATCCAGAACTGTGTCCGCTTTATTAAGGAAAGAGGGTCTCCTTTCTCAACTGATTACATATACTTGTGTATCTATAGACAACCCACTGGTGGTAAATAACAAATTGATATCGAGAGAGTAAAAAGGATCCATCTTGTAACCTAACACAATAGCAGAGAGTCTATTAAAATTATTATTTATTCCACATTGTCTGAGCATAATGGTGTGCCAGAAAGGAACCACCTGTTGCATGACATGTAAACATGTTCATATGTATCAACACAGTTACATAACAAACATGTTGGATCGATTTGTTAATATCCATTTGAATAACCGTTCCCTTGTTTGTAAGTTTGTATTTATATAAGTTTATATTACGAGTTTCTAATTTGTTTAATGGGTTCCAGAATGCCCTTTGCATTAGTTTATACAAATTTATTTTAGCTCGATTGCGAAACAAGTTATTTCAACTTATATTAATCACTCTCGAGACCTCATTCCTGATGGAATCCATCGCCACGAGGGAGAGAGAAGAGGCAACATGGAATTTAAATGCCTTGACTAAGGGCACAATCGTAACGGCTCCAGCGGGACTCGAATTCCAGACATTTCGCACCTGAAGCGAACACGCATCCACTGCACTATCACGACTTCCTTTGCATTAGATATCAGTCATGTGTTCCAATGCTTTCCGCATCTTAATCAAACTGATGGGCCTCCGCAGCCGAGTTGTGCAATTCGTTTATTCTGTGTATGTATCGTAGAAGCAAAAGAAGAAGAAACGTGGTATCCAATCCACTTGTTTGAACAATTTGCAGGTAGCACCATTTTATATGTTGTAGCTATAACTGTTAATTTATACCTGTAAGTAATAAATGCATCAATATATGACAAAGAAACAAAACAAACCAATACGACAGCTTCAGTGTGAGTTTTGCTCAGACCTTGTCTCTTTATATGAAAAAGGTGGATGTTACTTACGGAGGTTGTTGCACCAAGTACTGGTTAACCGCTGGAGTTTTGTCCGCCTCCGTTGTCGAGTTGTTAAGGTCACTGACGTGTATACCACTGTAACCTGTCATCACTGATGGTGACGTGTTCGAGCTAGGCCCAGACGTTGTCTCTTTATATGAAAAAGGTGGATGTTACTTACGGAGGTTGTTGCACCAAGTACTGGTTAACCGCTGGAGTTTTGTCCGCCTCCGTTGTCGAGTTGTTAAGGTCACTGACGTGTATACCACTGTAACCTGTCATCACAGATGGTGACGTGTTCGAGCTACGCCCAGACGTTGTCTCTTTTTATGAAAAAGGTGGATGTTACTTACGGAGGTTGTTGCACCAAGTACTGGTTAACCGCTGGAATCTGCCCAGGAAATGTGTTGTTAGGTAAAGTGTCCATCGCTCAAATGAGCAACCGGTAGCAACGTTAAATAAGCTTGAAAAATAAAATTTCGAGTTTGAGATTTGAGAAAAAATGTTGCTGAATCCATTGTTGTTTTCTTAATTGTCATGAATACGGGCGGGCACCATGGTAAATACCCACCAACCTTACACAGGGCAGCTGGATATATAAGCTTCCTCACATGAAATAATTCGACAACCATTCGAACCGTGATCTTTGGAGAAGTCGGTTTTAATTTGGGGGTTGTCTTTGTCACATGTTTGACTGTATGCCAGGGGCAAGCATAGCTTCATATATCACCAGGTTCAAAGAGTCTGCCGCATTCACAGACGGATCTGTAGTCATGTGGTAACACGCTGGACTGGTAATCCAGGGATCGCAGGTTCGATCCCCCGTCTGACCCTAATAAAATTAACAGTCTTTCAGATGGAACGTTAAACCGAGGTCTCGTGTCGGTGCTATTCACCGCGCACGTAAAATAACCAGAGGAGACTCTGGAATGGGTCTCTGTCTGTATCATTGCACTATCATCCAAAATCTAAAATGACTAATCACTTCAGGAGGCGTCGCTCACACACTACCTCATTCATACACGCTGCATCTTAGTATTGTTGATGAAAAACGGTATATGATATTGCAAAATCATAGACATTTGGAGACAACATACATTCCTTCATGCTAGCTGAGTAGGTGCAGCTAAATTTCATTGATGGTGTCTAACTCTCTCTCTCTCTCTCTCTCTCTCTCTCTAGGGGAATAACTGCGCATAGTTTAATCAGTGTTGCAGACGCAAAGTGATTTTACAACCCATTTCTATAATTTCTGAAAGGGTGTCTACGTAAGAGACACGAATCTGAATTCCCTTGTTGACAGATTAATTTGTTTTTAGTAAGATTGTAGAGTAACATTAAATAATCAATGTTAAATAACACATCTGTCACTGGTGTGGATATTTGGATACACCTGCTGATTATCTAGTGTATGTTATTAAAATTATACAATATGCAGTAAAGATTAAACTTTATTTATTTTACCACGATTGCGAAGCAAGTTTTAATAACTTATATTAATCACTCTCGTTGGCGAGGATGAAAGCGTACATGTTGTCATTCGTGTGGGAGGAAACCGTAATACCCGACGAAAACACATATGTCCGATCTGGCGACCACCGTACGATCTCACATGCTTCCCGGTCCGAGGATCGAACCCGGGATGCATTGATGAGAAGCGAGCATATGTAGTAACATCGATGTAGAGACGGACCAGTGGTTCACTGGGTTCCAGTCTGTCGATTTTTCACTTTTTTACTTCTGACAAAATGATATTATCAAAAACTCAATACGGCACCAATTAATGGTCTCGGTGTTAAACTATATTTATTTGACTGAGTAGCAGAATATATGGACGCCTGTTCGCAGGCTAGTCCAGTTGTTAACAAGTAGGATTGCGAATTCAGAGATCGCACTTTGCCTGGGCGTAGTATTAACAGTCTTTCAGACGGGACTATAAATAGAGGTATCATGTATCGATGCTATACATTTGTCATGTAATAGAACTAGAGATGCTTTTGGAATTAGAGTGCATTATATATATTGCACTATCCTCCAAAAAAAAAGCAAACTATATACATAATTGAGTTATCCAACAAGTTGGCCTTTTCCTTTCGATACAGGTTAACTAACTAGTGTTGGAACTAGATTTTGGAGTAATAATTCCATTATTTTATTTTATTCATTACAACATTGTAAATTTGCATGAAATTGATTTCAATGTACGAAGGTAAAGAGTAAAAATAAATTAATTATTTGAAAATAATATTTATGTCATACGCCATGTATGCATGTTTTCTCAAATTCCATAATATGTAGATTCATATTGCACGAAATTATACTCAGAGTACATTGAAACATTTCAAAATAATTCTGTAACCTTCTCCATTTAGTTAAATCAGTTATTAACATGCATGCATTGTTTACTATATTTATTTGTTAATTCACTGTCTGTTCATTTATACCATGCATACATTATCCTCATGGGCTTTTAAGCCTAATGGAATTGAAAATAAACTATCATATTGAGGTTTCGCCTTGATTAACTAGTGGACGGCGATAAGTATGTAAAATCCAGTTCATACATGGTGTAGATTATTTTCAGTATTTTCTAATTTCAGACCTTGTTCATTGGTGTCAATACAGATTGGACACATATACTACCATTACACATGTTACTATACAGTCTATTGTAGATAATTGCTGATTACATGGGTTATTGGGCGAAAGATCACGGTTACCAGATCACTCAGCGCTTACCATGAAATGTACGGTTGTTAGGTTACCGTCTGCTGGTCAGGAGATCAGACGCCAACGGTTTAAAGTGAGAACTGTGCCAGACGACTTCATGGACAGTGATTTAGCTAGGACAGCAATTATCGACTGTATATCAAGGATAGAAAGCTGTCGTGAAACACAGAGTGAACTGGACACTATTTATAACAATTTGTGTGAATCAATCATTGTAGAAATGAACAGAAATCTTCCTAAGTATGAATCGTCTGCTGCTAATAAAAGATACAAAAGTGCATAGGCCTTACTGGAACGATATACTTATGGGCCTATGGAAAACATTGCATCAGAATGAACGTGACTTTTTGAAATGTAATGGCGATAAACGGGTCAAAACGGCAATGAGGCGTGAATACATAACGGCTAGGGATGCGTTTGATAAGACGTTACGGCAAACGGAGCGTGTGTACCATGTCAACCAATAATCCTAACGAGTTTTGGGAAAAGATCAATAAACTTTGTCCAAGAAATGATAACGCCATTCCTTGTGAAATCGTAGACGATTGTGGTAATGTTGTACGAAATGAACAGGAAGTTTTGGATAGATGGAAGCGAGACGTTGAGAATTTATACAATGGCAAAGACAGCAATGAATTTAGCAGCGAATATTACAACCAAGCAAACTGTTATAGAAAACATGTCAGCTCCATTGTATACGCCAAACGTAACGCTTAACAGGAATATTACATTAGAAGAAATCAGTCAACTTGTGATGAAAGCAAAATCAGGCTCTGCTAGTGGCCATGACGAGGTACCTTACCTTCAATTTGGCGAAATCGATTATTTGCCCCATCTTAAAGGATCCTATATCGGACCGCCGTATCCCAATGAACTATAGAGGTATAAGCCTATTTTCCTGTATCAGTAAGTTGTACACTGGATTTATCAATAAACGTTTGACCCAGCATTTAGAAGGAAACGAGATACTCGCGGACGAGCAAAATGGATTTAGACGTAACCGTTCATGTGAGGATCACGTGTTCACGTTAAATGGAATTATACATAACAACTCAAACGTCTTTGCCGTGTTTATCGACCTCCGAAAGTGCTTTGACTTTATAAATATAGACATGATGCTATACAAACTACTGTTGAATGGAGTGGATGGGAAAGTGTACACATCTTTACCAAGCATTTACAAACATTCTAGTGCGTGTGTACGGCTTAACAATAAACTAACAGACTGGTTTACATGTATCACCGGAGTAAAACAAGGGGATTCAGCGTCACCGACACTATTTTCCGTGTTCGCTAACGATTTGGTGAGAGAGGTCAATGACCTTGACATTGGATTCGACTTAGACGGTAGGAAACTGTCGATGCTTCTCTATGCCGACGATATAGTGTGCATAGCGAAGTCTGAAGAGGACCTTCAACGCATTCTAGATACCGTACCTGATTGGTGTCGAAAATGGCGAGTACTCATAAACACAGAAAATTCCAAATGTATTCACTTCCGGCACACCTTGTACAGACCATTCATTTAAGATCGGTGATAACATTCTTGAACGTGTGGACAGTTATAAATACTTGGGCGTTACATTTCATTACAAAGGCGTCTTCTCATACTAGCTAAGAGCGCCGGACGAGCCTTAGGCAAGACCATAGCCCGGTTACGATCAATGAAGGAATTTGGTGGTAAAACTTTTTAAAAACTTTACGATTCTTGTGTTGTGCCAATCATGGATTACTGTTCGGGCGTTTGGGGTTACAAACATTTTCAGTGCATAGATAAAGTTCAACACCGCGCGATGAGGTACCACCGATTTTAGCGGTTACAGGAGATATGGGTTGGACCCCTGCAAACTATAGACCATGGATTAATATGATTAGATTATGGAATAGACTATTATTACTAGACGACATAGAATAACAAAACATGTATAAATTTGGATTATAATAATTGTCGTAACAATTGGTGTAGTGAACTTAAAGATGTACAGTCAAACCTGTGATAAGCAGCCAGCTAAGGGAATCACAGAAAGTGGCTGCTTAGCACATGTGGCTGCTTAATAGAGGTCAACTATATAACAAAACAACATATTGGGAATCTGTCAACTGGCTGCTTAAAACAGGTTGGCTGCTTAATAGAGGTGACCACTAACACAGGTTTGACTGTATTGTCAAAAATAGGTCTAAGTGAACAGTTCAATAGCCGTACAGTTATTGGATTAGATGTTGCAAAGTCTATGATAGGGAACTTTTACCGACATGTCTGGCGAGAAGGTGTTGTTAATGTGCCAACATTAAGAACTTATAGGCTATTTAAGAGTGACTTTATTCGAGAAAAGTATGTTGATCTAAACCTAAAACGTAATGAACGCTCACTGCTGGCTCAGTTACGATGTGGTATACTTAGAACGTAATGAACGCTCACTGCTGGCTCAGTTACGATGTGGTATACTTAGAACGTAATGAACGCTCACTGCTTGCTCAGTTACGATGTGGTATACTTAGAACGTAATGAACGCTCACTGCTTGCTCAGTTACGATGTGGTATACTTAGAACGTAATGAACGCTCACTGCTTGCTCAGTTACGATGTGGTATACTTAGAACGTAATGAACGCTCACTGCTTGCTCAGTTACGATGTGGTATACTTAGAACGTAATGAACGCTCACTGCTTGCTCAGTTACGATGTGGTATACTTAGAACGTAATGAACGCTCACTGCTTGCTCAGTTACGATGTGGTATACTTAGAACGTAATGAACGCTCACTGCTTGCTCAGTTACGATGTGGTATACTTAGAACGTAATGAACGCTCACTGCTTGCTCAGTTAAGATGTGGTATCCTAACTATCAGGGTAGAGACTGGTAGATACATTGGTGAATATATTGAACAAAGATTGTGTAGATTGTGCAATGAGGGTGCAATAGAGGATGAAACGCATTTTGTAGTTATATGTAACATTTATAGCGACATAAGACACAATTACCTTAGTGACATCATACCAAAAGAATGTTATGCAAGAATGGGTGACTCGGATATACTTGTATACCTTATTAACAATTACCCACGAAGGTTTTCGAAGTATCTGGTGAATGCATACTTAAAACGTAGAAACAACTTGTTCTGTAACCGATAATTGATGTTTATTATGTATATATGTATATATGTGTATCAATAATGGCATATATAGTGGCATATATAGTGTGATATGATTAATCACATAAGCATTAACTGTAGTGAATTATACTACACAATTATATACATATTGCATACACATATATGATGGTACGTATTTTGGCTGGACTAACAGGGGTATTATTATGTCCAACATACCTTATCCATGTATGACATATATATATGCATACATAAATCAATCAATAGTTCATGTGAAATCAATGACGCGGCCGACTGAAATCGGTGGCAGTATTGTATACCATTGTATACCATTGCAATTCTTGTTGTGCCCCAATGTGAGGGACTCACATCTGCTCTTCTGCGTGCGTGCGTTCGACTGGGTTGTTTGTACTACCGCGCTATTAGGTCACGGTATTGGACCTTGTCATTGTAGACAAAAGAAGAAGCTAGGACACATGTGTCTTATGGACATGTTCTTAATAACAGCACCATATTTTTCAATTTTCAATTTATTAATCTAATGATCAGATCACTTCTGTTCACACTATAGAATTATTATTGAATGCATATTATTAGGTGACTTATAGGCCCACGGGGCCGGGTGCGTCTTCTTGTTGTTTAATATTTGCTATATCTATTTGTTGAAATGTGCACATGTCACTTTAATAAAAACTTACTTACTTACTTACTTACTTATACCAAGTTCTTATTTAAGTGTGAAGCATGTATGTACACGCCTTATAATGTGTGCGTATAGTACATGTAGCAAATGCTCACTTTGACATGATTAACGTTGGATTTCCTCATTGACTCCACAGACGACATAGGATGATATGGAGAATATTAGGTTACTGTCTTGGATGTAAAATAAATGTGTATTATGCATGAAGGCAATGTAATGTGTATTACGCATGCATGTGCGATATGTGTATTACGCATGAATGTAGGATAAATGTATGAATTGCATTCATGGGCAATACTTGTTTTGTAGTATCATTAACATGCTTCAATCCTACTATTGACAACATCATGTATTAGATGAATTATTGTTTTGTGTGTATATCTATACATCTTCAACAGAACTGAGAAACCCAACACGGCGAAGTTTGAAATATTTGAAGCATGAGTTATAAGATGCAACATCTTTTGCAAGGCATAGTTTACTATGTTACATGCCAAACCATTATTTCATAACATGGGTATCCCACTCTAGTAATATAGGCTAACTCTGCATAATTATGTCATGCAACTTTACGTTATCAAGCGAGTTCATTCTCAAATGTTACTTTGTATTCCAGAGTAGAGATGCTCCGAAACACACATTGCACAGCGGTATTACTGTTACAATTTTTGTTAGCTTTGTCATAGTGTTTCCGGTAAAGGATATATTGTTTTCGGTTGACGTGAAGGCATTCGGGAACTCGGGATAGCTATCATTGTAAATCGGGTTAACATATTCATGCTATTCATAATTTGTGAAAACCAGGGTATAATTTGCGCGTGATTTATTCGGGGCAATCGCGAAAGAATATTATGCGCTCGCATCAATGGCAGGCATATTTAACCTGAGACACCGGTGAACCATTGGAATCACCATGACAACACCATTGATTTGAATTGAAATGTAAGATGCTAGATATTTTATTTGTAAAGGTTGTTAGATTATACCATTCTTCAACAACCTATCTATATCTACAATACGAACAGTTGAGGACTTCATTTCTTTGCAGATTCGAATCAGGGACACCGTCCGACCAGGTGATATGTGTAACCTGTCTGCATTACCGAAATGACTTTAGTTTCTATAACGATTATTTTCGAGCCATATTGACTATTATTATATATGGTTCTAAACATATACTAGATTAGTCGAATGCATAATCTCCTATATTATGAGTATCAGCTCATACAAGTATCTTAGAATGTCAGAATATTTGTTCGTTTTAGGGTTTGATTCAATTATTTAGTTAGTTTAAACTTTATTTATTTTACAATGATTACGAAGCAAGTTTCAACAAGTTGAACATAAAAATAAATTCATCACTCTCGTTGATGCGGATGAAAGCGTAAATGTGGTCATTCGTGTGTGTGTGTGGGGGGGGGGGGCGGAGTACCTGGAGAAAACCCACCTGTCCGATCTGGCGACAACCGTACCATCTCACATACTTCCCGGTCCAAGGATCGAACCCGGGTTGCATTGGTGAGTAGCGAGCGCGCTAACCACTGCAATAATCGGACAGTCTTTATTTGATCATTATTTAGTTGATAACAATTTCATCGAATGACTAGTAAAATCATTAATACCATGAATGATGTTGACTACATGTTGCTATGATATAGCTCTCAGTGTTTCTTGAGTGAAATACAATTAAAAATTACGAATATATTATCATTTTTTTGTATTCAAAAATCTACTTTTTATGTTACGACATTAATGGAGCTAAATATCGAATGTAGTTGTCATAAAAAATGAATGTCACGATGGATGTCATGGATGAATTGTTTTGGGAAGGTCTTCCATGGAACTCGAACCAATCCGTTAACTTTTGATACTGACCCGGATCTGGATCACAGCCTGGCGGGGCATGCGCTCTACATAGGGCCCTTTGGGTACCTTTCGTTTAATTAATGTATGTAGCAACAGGATATATATATATATATATATATATATATATATATATAAAACGACGACAAGAATGTGGGAAACACAATACAATCCGGTGAGATTTTACTTCTAAATTAGAGAATAGTTCAAAGCAACGCCTCCGTATATACGTATATACGGAGACGTTGCTTTTAACTATTATCTGATTTAGAAGGAAAATCTCACCCGATTGTGTTGTGTTTCCCACATACTGGTCGTCGTTTTGAAAATCTAAACCACAATTACTATTTATTTCTAGAAATATTCCACAGGGAATCTTTCTTTACTTTCTATTAGCTCTCTTAAACAACGTTTTATTCCTGGCCTTTATCAAGATTTACAGATACAAAATCAGATATCAAGATTTACAGATACAAAAAACAAATATCAAGATTTACAGACACAAAGAACAGATATCAAAGAACAGATATCAAGATTTACAGATACAATGAACAGATATCAAAGAACAGATATCAAGATTTACAGATACAATGAACAGATATCAAGATTTACAGATACAATGAACAGATATCAAGATTTACAGATACAAAGAACAGATATCAAGATTTACAGATACAATGAACAGATATCAAGATTTACAGATACAATGAACAGATATCAAGATTTACAGATACAATGAACAGATATCAAGATTTACAGATACAATGAACAGATATCAAGATTTACAGATACAATGAACATATATCAAGATTTACAGATACAATGAACAGATATCAAGATTTACAGATACAATGAACAGATATCAAGATTTACAGATACAATGAACAGATATCAAGATTTACAGATACAATGAACATATATCAAGATTTACAGATACAATGAACAGATATCAAGATTTACAGATACAATGAACAGATATCAAGATTTACAGATACAATGAACAGATATCAAGATTTACAGATACAAAGAACAGATATCAAGATTTACAGATACAATGAACAGATACCAAGATTTACAGATACAATGAACAGATATCAAGATTTACAGATACAATGAACATATATCAAGATTTACAGATACAATGAACAGATATCAAGATTTACAGATACAATGAACAGATATCAAGTTTTACAGATACAATGAACATATATCAAGATTTACAGATACAAAGAACAGATATCAAGATTTACAGATACAATGAACAGATATCAAGATTTACAGATACAATGAACAGATATCAAGATTTACAGATACAATGAACAGATATCAAGATTTACAGATACAATGAACAGATATCAAGATTTACAGACACAATGAACAGATATCAATGAACAGATATCAAGATTTACAGATACAATGAACAGATATCAAGATTTACAGATACAATGAACAGATATCAAGATTTACAGACACAATGAACAGATATCAAGATTTACAGATACAATGAACAGATATCAAGATTTACAGATACAATGAACAGATATCAAGATTTACAGATACAAAGAACAAATATCAAGATTTACAGATACAATGAACAGATATCAAGATTTACAGATACAATGAACAGATATCAAGATTTACAGATACAATGAACAGATATCAAGATTTACAGATACAATGAACAGATATCAAGATTTACAGATACAATGAACAGATATCAAGATTTACAGATACAAAGAACAGATATCAAGATTTACAGATACAATGAACAGATATCAAGATTTACAGATACAATGAACAGATATCAAGATTTACAGATACAATGAACAGATATCAAGATTTACAGATACAATGAACATATATCAAGATTTACAGATACAATGAACAGATATCAAGATTTACAGATACAAAGAACAGATATCAAGATTTACAGATACAATGAACAGATATCAAGATTTACAGATACAATGAACAGATATCAAGATTTACAGATACAATGAACAGATATCAAGATTTACAGATACAAAGAACATATATCAAGATTTACAGATACAAAGAACAGATATCAAGATTTACAGATACAAAGAACAGATATCAAGATGTACAGATACAAAGAACAGATATCAAGATTTACAGATACAATGAACATATATCAAGATTTACAGATACAATGAACAGATATCAAAGAACATATATCAAGATTTACAGATACAATGAACATATATCAAAGAACATATATCAAGATTTACAGATATCAAAGAACATATATCAAGATTTACAGATATCAAAGAACAGATATCAAGATTTACAGATATGAAATAACAGATATCAAGATTTACAGATATCAAAGAACAGATATCAAGATTTACAGATACAATGAACAGATATCAAGATTTACAGACACAATGAACAGATATCAATGAACAGATATCAAGATTTACAGATACAATGAACAGATATCAAGATTTACAGATACAATGAACAGATATCAAGATTTACAGATACAATGAACAGATATCAAGATTTACAGATACAATGAACAGATATCAAGATTTACAGATACAATGAACATATATCAAGATTTACAGATACAAAGAACAGATATCAAGATTTACAGATACAAAGAACAGATATCAAGATTTACAGATGCAAAGAACAGATATCAAGATTTACAGATACAAAGAACAGATATCAAGATTTACAGATACAATGAACAGATATTAAAGAACAGATATCAAGATTTACAGATACAATGAACAGATATCATGATTTACAGACACAAAGAACAGATATCAAAGAACAGATATCAAGATTTACAGATACAATGAACATATATCAAGATTTACAGATACAATGAACAGATATCAAAGAACATATATCAAGATTTACAGATACAATGAACATATATCAAAGAACATATATCAAGATTTACAGATATCAAAGAACATATATCAAGATTTACAGATATCAAAGAACAGATATCAAGATTTACAGATATGAAATAACAGATATCAAGATTTACAGATATCAAAGAACAGATATCAAGATTTACAGATACAATGAACAGATATCAAGATTTACAGACACAATGAACAGATATCAATGAACAGATATCAAGATTTACAGATACAATGAACAGATATCAAGATTTACAGATACAATGAACAGATATCAAGATTTACAGATACAATGAACAGATATCAAGATTTACAGATATAATGAACAGATATCAAGATTTACAGATACAAAGAACAGATATCAAGATTTACAGATACAATGAACAGATATCAAGATTTACAGATACAATGAACATATATCAAGATTTACAGATACAATGAACAGATATCAAGATTTACAGATACAATGAACAGATATCAAGATTTACAGATACAATGAACATATATCAAGATTTACAGATACAATGAACAGATATCAAGATTTACAGATACAAAGAACAGATATCAAGATTTACAGATACAATGAACAGATATCAAGATTTACAGATACAATGAACAGATATCAAGATTTACAGATACAATGAACAGATATCAAGATTTACAGATACAATGAACAGATATCAAGATTTACAGATACAATGAACAGATATCAAGATTTACAGATACAATGAACAGATATCAAGATTTACAGATACAATGAACAGATATCAAGATTTACAGATACAATGAACAGATATCAAGATTTACAGATACAATGAACAGATATCAAGATTTACAGATACAATGAACAGATATCAAGATTTACAGATACAATGAACATATATCAAGATTTACAGATACAATGAACAGATATCAAGATTTACAGATACAATGAACAGATATCAAGATTTACAGATACAATGAACATATATCAAGATTTACAGATACAATGAACAGATATCAAGATTTACAGATACAAGAACAGATATCAAGATTTACAGATACAATGAACAGATATCAAGATTTACAGATACAATGAACAGATATCAAGATTTACAGATACAATGAACAGATATCAAGATTTACAGATACAATGAACAGATATCAAGATTTACAGATACAATGAACAGATATCAAGATTTACAGATACAATGAACAGATATCAAGATTTACAGATACAATGAACAGATATCAAGATTTACAGATACAATGAACAGATATCAAGATTTACAGATACAATGAACAGATATCAAGATTTACAGATACAATGAACAGATATCAAGATTTACAGATACAATGAACATATATCAAGATTTACAGATACAAAGAACAGATATCAAGATTTACAGATACAAAGAACAGATATCAAGATTTACAGATACAAAGAACAGATATCAAGATTTACAGATACAATGAACAGATATCAAAGAACAGATATCAAGATTTACAGATACAATGAACAGATATCAAGATTTACAGACACAAAGAACAGATATCAAAGAACAGATATCAAGATTTACAGATACAATGAACAGATATCAAGATTTACAGATACAATGAACAGATATCAAAGAACAGATAACAAGATTTACAGATACAATGAACATATATCAAAGAACAGATATCAAGATGTACAGATATCAAGGAACATATATCAAGATTTACAGATATCAAAGAACATATATTAACATTTACAGATATCAAAGAACAGATATCAAGATTTACAGATACAATGAACAGAGTACCAGGATGAAGGATATGAAGAAGACACACTTTTGCATGTTGGTATCATTTTAGTCCAGTCATTTTTCACAAGTCATGGTTTAAAGTCACACAAGCAGCTAATGTCACGTTCATTCTCCAGCAGTTGTTGGGGGAGGAAGACCCCGGGTTCCCCTTTCAGTGGTATTCCAGACACGGACGGACATCCGGTTAGAACCATCAAGTTTTGAATTCGCACATCCGTGATGTATCGCGAGAAACGAAGGTGGCTATTTATGTAGATTGCTTATAATTGTATTGACTTTCAAAATGTTGATCAAATGTACATGTTATTATTCACGAGAATCATGAATTCACGATCAACTTAGATCGCGAAAATTAGCGCAATATAAATGTTAAATATAAATACCAGTGTACGAAGGCTATTCTGGGATTTATGAAAATGTTCTGTGTCATTTGAGTACTTGTTTAAATCACAATTCACTAGACGTAAGCATATAGTCGCATCTTGGAAAACACTATAAAGTATATATTTAGCCTATCGTCCAGCTGCAAAATGTATTTTGGAATGGGTTATTTTAGGAACTACCAGTCTCGTTTCATTCTCCTCAACACATTAATGTATGCCTAATGCACTCATATCCAATGTAAATACCGAATCATTACGTAATGCAATATGTGCAATGTATTCCAATTTGTTACCAATGTAAACGGAACAATCCTTCACTAGCGAAAAGTAATTGCCAGACACGATTAAATTGTTATTCAAGAAGTTGGTTGATTTAGCTTTGCCCATTTGCTCTTTTGATTTTCAACTTGATACTGTTATATCTCTGCAAGCATCCGTTCGGCAGACACATTAATTTAATGTTATTGTTCTTGGCGTTGAGACTACGAACTAGCAGATCACAGTTATGTTTTGGTGATAACGTTGATTTCACAATCAAGGCGCTGGTGGCTCAATTCCCTGCCTACGCATCTGTTGTGTGGCTTAATTTGTTTCAAGCTTGTTTCACGTCGCGAGGTTAAAAGTTCGATTACCTCATTTGACACGTAAAACCTGATGTCAAATTAATCTCGCGAAATATATATCTTTTTTGCTTTTCGATTAAGAAAACATCTAAGTAATACATAAATACATGAATCGTGCAGTAATTATATTTCACGTGTCACTTATTGTACTTTTTCATCAACTAGGGTTAACTGATATATTCAAACTTCTCAGAAAACTGTATCATGTATTTCACTATTTGTCAAACTTCATCAGGTGTGGTTATAAATGTGCTTATGATATTGCAGTGGTTAGTGCGCTCGCTTCTCACTAATGCAACCCGGGTTCGATCCTCGGACCGGGAAGTATGTGAGATGGTACGATGGTTGCCAGATCGGACAGGTTTTATCCGGGTACTCCGGTTTCCTACCACACGAATGACCACATGTATGCTTTCATCCGCGCCAACGAGAGTGATTACTATAAGTTGTTAGAACTTGCTTCGCAATCGTTGTAAAATAAATAAAGTTTAAATGACGCGACAGCAAAATCACCAACAACAATTTAAGATCATGTGTTGTGGGTGTGACTTTAGTAAACCGTTCTCCTATTCAATATATCAACACACTATTTAACATACATGCTATACAAGCACTGACTTATTCATTATAAGAATACAAACAATGAACTATGATGATCTTCATTACGCCAGTCAATGCCGGCAGTACCGGAAGCACCATACAAGTACAGTTCAATTCTATTCAAACTTTATTTATTGTCCAAGATTTTGCAAACACATACCATTAGCCGTATAGCTATATACCGACATACAATAAGCCAGTAATGATTAAAGTAATATACAGCGACATTATAATCAATACATTTAAATTCAACACTAATCACATGGCATCATAGGGATTAAAGTGTCAAGATACATTGAACACTACATACGATAGACAGTCTATGTACACGAGTCTATTTTAAAAAATGGAACGCATTATTCATGCATTTTAATCTGGAATTCTTTATGTCCGCTCAGCACATTATTGATATAGTGGCCTCAGATTTGTTGAAAGGTTGTTAGAAGCCCTTAAGGGTTACTGATAAATGAATTGATTGGTTGAGTCGGTATTGTCATGAATAGTGAAAATGACTTATCAAATTTAAATTACAATATATGAGCTGCCTTTATGGAATATTTTAGAATATTTGCATACCATTTGGTGACAAATAAACACCATATTATAAATGCAGGTGTCAGTGCAACATTCACCACCAACTTACCTTCAGAGTAGGGATGGTTGCCTTTAGTGGGAAATAAAAAAACGCGCAATCGATCAACCCTATTGAACTTTGACATTTTCTTGTGGCTCAAATGTTAGTCTGTCATTGTGCCAACGTATTTTTGGGGAACAGATACTGGCACTGTGTGTTATAATGGTGGCCTATGGAGATTTCAATAGTGGTATGTGACCTGTTATACAGCACTAACGATAACGGCCTGTTGAAATCCGCATTTAGCGGCGGTTCCCGAGAGACGTTATGCACCAATTTGATGGATGGCTTTTATGGCATCACTATTCTCTTCAAGAATATTTTCGTCGCAATTAATTGAAAATACTGCCAATATATTATAAATGTAGTCGATGCAATTTATTAGTCTGTATTTTCATTTATTGTCTTACCAATTGCAATGATGGAGTTGCATTTAGATTCCACGCTTACACCGGCATTGAAATTGATGAATAAACGAGTTTTAAGACACCAATACATGCTTGTAGTTTCCTGCTAGTAAATGTATATTCCATTAAAGTCTAACCTCTTGCGGGGAGCTAGACAGATATAAATACGTATAAGACAAGACTATCTACTCATTTCCTGTATTTTTACGTCGTATGTAATGCAAATATAAACATAGAAACATCACAATTGCAAAATGCTTTGCTTACTGAATAAAATAACCAACCAGTTGGAATTAATACCGGACTATTATAGGTCCAGCGTATAGACACGATATATACAATGTATAGTGTCCGCCGTCAACGGTTCGAGCCCCGCTCAGGCCGCATCTGTTATATGAAGAAGTTGGCAGTTTCCTACGGAAGTTGGTGTAAACCCGCGATGCATTACTTATATTTACATTAACTATTCTTTTTAATTACACCAAAGTAAATATAGCACACTTTGCTTTCAAATGTTTTAGTCCAGATTTGCAACGTACTGTGTGCCGGAACAGGTAAATAGAGCATCTCTGGAACAGCGTAAGCTGTAATACACGCCTTTTCTCGCGACGAACGTTGCTTAACACTGTGAATGCTCATACCCGTAGCTTCGAGTGCGCATGTCAGCTGCATATCGTTAGTTGGAAACTTTCAAACGAAAATCAGGGCACATACGTCCATCGAAGGAAATGCAATAGCGATGTAAATAGCATACTGTAAATAAATATGTTTAAAAAAAATAATAGAAACATAACTTATAATTTATAAACTAATATCAACATGCATCATATGTCAAGTGTGTATTAAGGTTATTTGATCAAACAAGGAGTTTACCGGACCAACTGCTCACAGCAGTCTGTTTGGCCAGTCCACACGCGCAATGCTGCTACCGACAAGTCCCATATAAGAATATCATATAATAATTGTGAGACTTCGAAAGCAAATATAAAACACATATATTTATCACATATATAGAACGTATTTAAAACAGCAGTAATCATCAACGAGGGGAAGTTAGTGCTCTAGCTAGAACACGAGGTACAGGAACGGCTCTCCATATCGGCAAGTTAGGATGATCGGTATACACTCATTAATAGCTGCATGGTTATGTCAGTTCATATACTCATTATTGTACACTTGTACTACTTTGTATATATGTATGTTTATATGTGTCCATGTAAAACGTGTAATTGTATATTATGTATGTTCACTTGTGCTCTTCATGTATATGGAGGCAATAAAAGGATTAAGGGGGTTTCTCGGATCTAAAAAAAATAAGAAAAAAATCTTTAATTTTGACAATATCATGCAAATATACAGACTTGTAGGATAGAGGTAACCATGCACTCGCAATTTGAAGATAAAATCAGAAGAACTGTTGCTGACAACAAATCTAATGCCCAGGAGTATTTTCTGAATCAGACGAATATGTCCAAAGCGGTTCAATCTATATAATTATATTATGTCATTCACTACACATTACTTAGCATGGAAACAGGCGTCGATACAGTTTGCCATGTCAGTCATATAAATGTATTTGAATACCGAGATCATTAATTGGGCCGTATTGAGTTTCTGATAATACGTCATTTTGCTAAACGTAAATTAGTGACAAGTCGACAGACTGGACCTCAATCTGCACATTACTGATCAAGGCCCATATACTTAGCCAGCGCCCTCATCCAAATGTTGTTAATATTTAACCCTTTCAACCCCACAGGCCTCTAAATAGGCTTATGCAAAGTGTAGATCCAGATGAACCGGCTCGTGACGAGCCGTCTCATCAGGATCTGCACTTTTTTGCCAGTAATAATTATTACTATTTTTAGATAAAATTACCCATTTTGATAAATGAACTGGTCCAAAGGTAATTTTCTTATTAATTTATTGGTCTGAAAATAGCATGTACCAATCCATGTCAGTTACTTGGGGTGGAATGGGTTAAACTCAATGAGAGGCATCGGTCAGTTACTGCCCCTGAATACTCCCTAAAAGTATGTAGGTCCTCAAGTGGTTTCCTCTGTTTTTATCGTTGTTTGCGCACCATGCTATTGTTGTGCTTATCACATATTACAAGAATAAAGATGGTTTCTAATTCCACAACGATATCGTTTATTTATCACATAAATGTACTCCAAAATAATAAAAGCATACGAGTCTCTAGTATAATATGTACATTACATATGTAGTACTATGTACTGAGATGCATAATAATAATATGTCATTTTAACATAGAGGTGCTAGAATAGCCGGAAGTAAATCACTGAACATTCCAATGAAATACTAGTTATACAGAAATCACCGGCAACATATTTTGTATTGTATTTTTACATTCACAAGTCAAGTGAATCACGAAATAACCTGTATTATTGAAATCTTTATAAAAATATACAAATATAATGAGTGTATTATTTGAATAATTATTTCTGACATACAGCCATTTCGATTAGCTTATTTTATTTGAAACAATTTTAAGAACTGCCGTCTAACGATATATATAGTGGTGGACCCTATGCTCGGCGTATTCCTATGCCTGGTGTATTTTTTCCATTTACATTCGTATTTAAAATATTTAAATAGTTTTAACCTATTTTCGCTGACAGAGGTGAAGCATGGTTCAATAACATTCCGTTGTGCGTACCTGTAGCCTAATGCAACTGTCACCTGACTGGTTCAGTAGCCGAATATAAACAGACAACTTGTTGGGAATTTTTTTCCACGGAAATGATGCGTTTTATGAGCATTTCAGGTAGCTATCCTAATTGGAAAAAATGTACAAATAACCAGAAAAAAAGTTTCTTATGAGTTGTAATATTGTTAGTTATTGATGTTACTAAGTCAAAATAATATATTCAACATTTGCCCATGCATAAATAAATAAATGCATGTACGCCGTGCATAGGTGCCCTAAAGTGTCTAGTTCCCCATGGAAACAGGTGCCGTTGCGATAGCTGTATTTAGGCGCATGGTTACGTAATGAAGCTAACATTTTCAACAACAATTTTATGAAAGTTGTGTTCACTACTTAAGATAATAATAATATACGGCAAGTGCATTTAACCTTTTTTTATATGCCATGATATGTAGGATTTACGCCGAGCATAGGTTCCACCACTCTATATACAACGTAATATGTATACAACAGATTCCAGCTCACTAATAAATATGAGTACACCAAGAAACAATTTCCAGATATAGAGGAATCATGCAGTATAGAAATATATCGTATGATTTTAACAATTATTTTTTGCATGTATACGGTGTCACGACCTCTATTTATTCTTATGTCTATTTTCCGATATCAATGCTCTAACCAGGGTCTGTCCTATCGTAGACACGCTGGAGTTGTCTAGGGGGTTTCTCTACGGTCCTTCAAATACTATAGCTCAACACAGTCTTTAATTTTCCTTTGTATAATATCATCCACAACAATCTCATGTTATTTCAAATCTATAACATGTATCATTTATTCATGACTTCTCGTATCATTTAGCCTTCAGTGTATTCCGTCTAATACTATCTCTTATCTTATTATTCGTCTCACTATGTCAATGTGTTCATAACAGTAAAACTGTTCTACTAATATACTAATTTCCTTCACTTTATCAAACTATTCCAATATATATATTAGCCGAGACGTTCAAACTTAATATACTGAGTCAAAAAAGAAACGATACCTGGTGTTTATGTGTCTATAATTTCAACATTTATTAAGAAAATTCTTTGAAAATTCATAAGATGATAGTCCAACATGTTTGAAAGAGGAGCACATAAAGCATAATGAGCCTCCGAAACTGTCTGCTGCGTGATGACGTAATTCGTCGGACAGGGGTCTAATGGAGTTTTCACACAGACGTCAATACCGAGTATGGGCACCATTTGCGTCTCTCACTGCAATGCACCGCCGTCGCATCGAACGGAAGAGTGTCTGAATCTCTTGCTGGTCAATATTTGTCCACTCCTGACGCAAAACATCCCTCAGTTGGTTTAACGTTACCGGCTGACGTCGTCTGACGCGGCGGTCTAACGTATCCCACAAATGTTCTATGGGTGACAAGTCTGGTGACAAAGCAGGCCACGGCAGGGTTTCAATATTGTTCTGCTCCAATAATGTGGTGGAAATCCGAGCAGTATGACACCTGGCGTTGTCCTGTTGGAACAGTGTGACGTTTCTGTTGGCGTTAAAGAACGGCACAACAACTGGCGCAAGGATCTCATCACAGTACCGCTGGGCGTTTAGGTTCCCGTCCACCACTAACAGTTCAGTGCGACTGCCGAAGGTGATACCGCCCCACGCCATAACGCTTCCGCCCCCGAACAGATCGACCTGACGTACACATGCGTCGGCGTAACGTTCACCGCGTCTGCGATATACCCGCTCTCTGCCATCCGCTCGACGCAAACAGAACCGCGATTCATCGCTAAACATCACCGAATTCCACTGTAACCGAGTCCAGCGAGCACGTTCCGTCGTCCATTCCCGCCGTACGTCACGGTGACGTCGTGTCAGGATGGGTCCAACGTATGGCCGATAGGCACGAATGCCACGTTCACCGAGCCGGTTCCTGACTGTTTGTGCACTGATGCGAGTGTTGGTCATCCCAGGAGTAACGGCAGCTGTGTGCGTAGCAGGTAGGAACCGGTCACGTAAATGTGACGTCCGAATGTGACGGTCCTGTTCACGCGTCGTCACACGTGGTCGACCAGATCTTGGACGGTCGTCCACCGATCCATGTGTTCGATAACGTCGAAGTAGACGTGTTATCGTGATCCGCGTAACCCCGAGTCGATTTGCGACGTCACGCTGACGTAAACCGCCGTCAATCATGCCAATGGCACACATTCTCTGATTGTGGTTTAGCCTAGGCATTTTGTTAGAGGTAGCAATGGGTATGTAAGGTGTTTTTCCTCGATGATAATGCAATACCAGTACAATAAACCGGTTTTCCGATTTGTACATGTGTAGGACGTTGTCTTTGTTGAGGAGCACGTGCAAATCGGAAATTCGGCGTTCCAGGATTATCGGGTGTTTATTTACCTGTATTTATGGTTGGCTGACCTTGCAATAAGATACCCGGTACTGATACGTAATAATATATTAAACCTTTCTATGGTTTTATCCGTTTTACGTCATTTTTAGTTTGGTATCGTTTCTTTTTTGACTCAGTATACATGTACATAATACATTCAAAGACATATATAATAAGAGCAAAAGCAAATGGGTTGGGCCACAAGTTCTGAACAACATTAGTAATTGGCCCTTCCCATGAGAGTATGTTGAACTTAGTGCAATACTGGCGAATATGTAACTTATGACATGCACATTTGAAGTTTAATGAGATATTATTTATCAAGTCGAAAGGCAATTGAAGCAGTGTTTGAATGATAAAAATTAAAAACTCAACTTTAACTACCGCTGTTGCTAGGTTCCGTTCCCCCAGGTGAGAGATCCCCATGGTGCGCTCGATCGGAAGTAATATCATAGCGAATGTTGTGTTGCTAACGTGATCACAAATTAGAAACGCTTTGATTGTTTAATATACTTTTGAACTGCTGCAAATATAATTATATTTTCGTTCTCATTGAGTGTTTCGCGACCATGTAAAAGCAGGTTGACACTAAGGGGATGAAAAGCTCTAGTTTCAAATAGAGTAATTCTTTGAACAGTACATTTATTACATTGAAAGAAAAACTGTTCTGAGTCTTCGATTTGGGAGTCATAGTCACAGTGTGGATTTACTCGTATGTAATTATTGAACAGGTCATTGTTTAGATTGCTGCACTTGTTTCGTAGTCGGGCATGAAGTACCGTGAGTGGTCGTTCGCCATATAAAAAGCGTTTAGGTACGATGGGTGCGTTGAACATTTCTCTTAGTCTCGATTTAAATATATTTAGTGATTCGGCATTTCGGATACTTGCGTCAAGTGAATTCCATAGAGCTGTTGAGGATGGTATGAACGAGTTATTATAGACTTGTGTTCGCCTTGCGATTGTTGTATAGTTGTCATTATTACGTAATGGGTAGTCTGTAGTTTCATAGACAATATTAGGGGAAATGTTTCTAAGGTAATTCGGTATAAGACCTTGTTTTGCTTTAAAAACAGTGATAAGTTTTTGAATTTTACGTATATCAGATAACGGTACCCAACCAATTTCTTTCGTTAATAAATGGATTGATACGGACCTTGTGAGTCCTGTTACTACACGTGCCGCTTCGAATTGTAATAGTTCTAAAGATCTCTTTTCGTACTCGGTACACCCATCCCATACGACAGAAGCGTATTCTATAATGGGCCTCATATATGATATATAAATTTGGTTAATAGTATTTCTCTTTAGTTTATATTTCACCGCTCTCATTGAACTTAAAACTTTCGTCGCTGATACTGTAATATTATGTATGTGTTCGTGCCATTTAAGATCTGATGATAATGTTAAGCCGAGGTGTTTGTGGTGCTCAGCAAAATCGAGTTTAGTATTGTTAAAATATAAAGTCGGACTAAAAGTAACACTTGATGGGAAAATCATAATATCCGTTTTGTTAGGATTAAAATTTGGAGATCTTGATTCAATGTTGTTTTAATATATTGCATGTTGTTGGAGGAAACAGCTAGTGAGCTATTATTCGCGAATAGTCTTACGCTTAACAAATGTTCAGCTATGTCATTGACGTATATCAGAAATAATAGCTGTCCTAAGGCGGAGCCTTGAGGAACGCCAGCTGTTAGACTCAGAATACTTGAGATTTCAGATCCTACAAAGACTGATTGTTTGCGGTTATAAAGGTAATCGTTTAACCATTTCACAATTAATACCATATTGTCTAAGTTTAAAAAGAAGGCCTCGGTGCCAGACACGGTCAAACGCTTTCGATATGTCGCAGAACACTATACAGGTTGTTTGTTGTTTGTCAAATGATTCACACATTTGATGATATATGTCTAAATGTTGGTAAATAGTCGAGTGTCCCGGCAGAAAACCAGATTGCAAAGGATATATTAGATTGCTTGTTTATACAAATTTATTTTAGCTCGATTGCGAAACAAGTTCTTTCAACTTATATAAATCACTCTCGAGACCTCATTCCTGATGGAATCCATTGCCACGAGGGAGAAAAGAGGCAACGTGGAATTTAAATGCCTTGCCTAAGGACATAATCGTAACGGCTCCAGCGGGGCTCGAACTCCGGACCTTTCGCACCTGAAGCGAACGCGCATCCACGGGGCTATCACGACTTCCAAAGTAGATTGCTTGAATGTAAATGATTGTAAATATGTTTGTATATTACCCTTTCCATGACTTTTCCAATACAACTGATCAATGATATGGGTCTGTAGTTGGAGGGTGTGCTTTTGTTGCCTTTTTTAAATAGAGGCATAACTTTTGCAAATTTCCAGTTATTTGGATATATACCTTCGTGTAATGATCTTCTAAACAATATGCATAGAGGTTTACTAATAGTATTTCGAGTTTCTTTCAACATTCTATGACTTATTCCGTCTGGTCCTACAGCCTTATTTATTAGTAATGAAGAAATTATATCAATTATTTCTTGTTCTTGAATAACGAAATCAGTTAGGGTTGTATTAGTTTTGGAGACAAAGTTCGGTAACTGAGCATTAGTTTCATCTACGTGTGATACAGAAACAAAATATTCGTTCAAACAGTTCGCCTTTTCGATATCTGTGATATAATATTTGATAGTGTTATTGTTTTCAACTGTAAGAGGGGGAATAGTGTTGCACTTACTATTATTATTTTTAATTAACATTTTAACCGTTTTTCAGTAGGATCTTGGATTATTCAGATTAGCTTCTGATAAAGAGAATTCAAGGTTATTACAAAATTGCTCTTTAGCATGTTTTTTTTAGGTTGTTTACTTTATTACGCATGTGTTTATACAAGTTCCAGTCGGTGGCAGAATTGGTTTTGGTTGCCTTTTTCTTAAACCTGTCACGTTGCCTTGATGTTCTACGAATAACTGAATCATACCATGGTTTATCGTTTGGTCGGATTGTGACAAACGTTGTAGGAATACACAGTTTTGCTAAATTAGTGAACATGGTAGTGAATGATTCACAGGCTTCGTGTACTGAATGTAAACTTAAAATTGACCAATTTGTCGATTGCATAAGATTATTTAATTTACTAAAATCGGCGCGTTTGTAATTCCAGACACGACGTTTGTAACTGTTTCTTAAAAGGCCTAATTATCTTCCGTTCACGTATTTAATACGACTTTAATATTTAACAGTTAATACTTCTTTAAATATTAATTTTTCGAACTATCATAGAAACAGTTTATATTCTAATAGCGAGTAACACCATTTCCTTAACGCCTCCATGGCTGGATAAGAATACACTGATTTCTTAATAATTTTCCATTTCTTATATAGCAGACTTAGCGTCTATAACAGACATTACGGCGCTAAACATCTGTGATGTTATACAATATTATTACGTGTTTATACGTCATCAAGAGCGGCGGCGATTATCTTACATAACTGGCCAGCTGCAATTCGGCTGTCAACTGTTAGTCATTCCCGCGCAAACAGAGAACTGATAATTTAGGCGCGAAAATAATAGCAGACGATTATACATAATACATAATAATCATAATATTACATGGCTAACAATGGGTCATATATATAAATAGATAAATGTATTTATATAATACATTTCTATTTATATATGGCAATAATCTATTCTTACAAATATATTGTTTGTTTTTTCTATCTTTTGCACAACGGTAATATTGACTCTTAACATTTCTATTTACTGCAATACAATTGCAATTCAAAATTCTAATAAATTTCAGCCGAAGAAGTATGCATAGTATATTAAATTATTTTAATAACAAAAAGTAATTTCTAGACAACGCATTTATAACAAAATGAAGACAGAATAAAGTAATGTCTTACCTATGAAAGAATTCCAAATAATAAATTCCACAACGATATCATTTATTTATCACATATATGTTCTCCAACATACTAAAAGCATAAGACAGTCATATAACGGATGGAACCACCTTTTTAACAAAGTAGTAATTTCTACTAAAAATCTGCATTGACCAATAGAAAGTGGTATTGTTAGTTTTACTAAGTTATTTCATCAAATGAGAATGAATTGACAATTTAAGATTTAAGTGTTCAAACTTTACATGCACCAGACTTGTGTGTTTGAAATGTTAGTGAGCTGGGATTGTGTCCAGACTGCAATGCATTGTCTAACAGCTGGTACAATAAGGTGTGATATGATCATTTAAGACATGATAGACAATATGTTGTAATAAGTAATCCAGGGGTCGCAGGTTCGATCCCCCGTCTGACCCGAATAAAATTAACAGTCTTTCAGATGGGACTTTAAACCGAGGTCTCGTGTCGTTGTTGTACACCGTGCACGTAAAATAACCAGATGAGACTCTGGAATGGGTCTATTCCTGTATCATTGCACTATCCTCCAAACATCTAAAATGACTAATCTCTTCAGGAAGCGTCGCTCATATGGGCAACCGGTAGCGACGATGAAAAACCATAAAACACACAATGTTGTAATAACATACTTTGCAATCCTTAAGGATTGTCTTGTATAATTATAATGTCTGATATATTTTCTTAAAAAACCCTTTATGTACTGATTGCATAACAAAATTGGTAGTTAATTTAAATCGTCTCTTTTTTTTGGGCGCACAACACTATCCATTGTCCTTCACTTTCCTTTTATTATTTTTTTTTTTCGAGTTTATGAAGGTCTGCCCGCCCGGAGGCACTGTAAGTGAGCGTACACAGTATGCTCACCTTTTGAGGCTTGACCCCGACGTGTATCCCTCACGTCTTAAAGATATATTTTGTAATACCAAAGGGATAAATTTTCATAAAAAGAGCTGATTTTGGCGCTGTGTATTTAATGCCTAAAGTTTGTATAATTTAATCTCAAAGTATGACGGTTGCACTGATGGTTAATGAAACCAGTGTAATGTGCTTCCGTTGGTCCTACTCTTGTTTCTTTATGTTTATAGACGTGTATCCTGGGTTTCGACAGAATTATTGTGTTCTGTAGTCCGGGATCGATTCACTTGTGTTAATTTTCGAATTTCGAATCTTTGAAGTTCTAATAATCTAAAATTTACTTTTTTGTTACGTCTGAAAGTTTTATGTGCATTCGTACTGCCTGTTTTACTAAGAAATGACCTTTAATGTATGAGCTAGATTATATGCCACAGAAAGAACTACAAGCCCATGCATTTCGGGTTCTTGGCGCGTGTTTTGTGTCATCCGATCAATATATGTTGAATATGCTTTCTTATCACATGTGTATTTGCATATGTGCAAACATGTCCTTCTTTATGTCAGGTGCTGTTAACAGTGGTACTTGCCATGTATAAGTTAGTGTTTATACCATGCGACTCGTTTTAAAATGGCTTCCCATGTGTGATCGTCCAGATCCCAGATTAGATTGAACAGGCGTTACATATGTGTTGTGATATCTAGTACTGTGTATATTTTTAATGTATTTTTAATGTATTATTTTATATATAATACTAGTATTTATGGTATTTTTGTTCTGTTTTTTGTTTGTTTTTCGTATTGTATATTGGTAGTATGTACATATATATATATTGTAAGAACACTTACCCACTCACATTGATGCGTATGCACCTGTCTGTACATATATATACATACGCCTATATATGTTCTTAGATTTATATAATCATTTTTGGTGTTTTGTTTTTGTTTGTTTATTTATTCACCCGGTATATTGGTAGTATGTACATATATATACACAAATAATTCTTACCCCCCCACACACACGCACGCACATGTCTGTATTTATACATATGCATACATATGTGTGCATACATAACTACATAGAATATAGAATCACCCAAATACACATAGCTATGGTCTATATAATTTATGACTACACCCATTCATCTATTCATACTGATATACACACGTGAATTGTAGTCGTGAGTGACTGGGGATTTATTGATGGCTACCGATTTGTTCTACGGTTATGTAATTTTCTCCGTACCCCTAGTCAGTTGCAAGAATCGGTCCATTTTTCTCCTGTGCGTTTGCCTTTGTTTTAACTATATCGCTCGCGGGCTTTATAGCCTATTTAAAAAGACTTTCCTCTTTGATCTGATTGTACTGCCGCCTAAGTCGGTCAGGTATCCCAGCATAGTAACCGATACATTATTTAGATATACCTATACGGGTTTATTGCCGTATACGCCAATGAATTAGGTTCATACATGTATGGTTCGTATGGTATAAAGCCAGTGGTTATTGGACCTGCTGCCTAAGCCAGTCAGGTACATGGTATCCACGGTTTATCCTGTTTATGTGCGCTTGTACGCCTAAGACGCGTTCTCAGGGCGGATATACATACGATAAACCATACACATACGATTAACTGTTTTTTGTTTGTTTTGTTTTTTTATTTTAACACTTACTTATGAGGTGGATTTCCAGATAGTTTTATGAGTTTTTATAAGTTGTTTACGAGTCCTGTTTCTTTGATGTAGGTACATAGGGTGTTCCTTATCTTATCTTCGAAAGGTGAGGGCGGATTAAGCAGTGTTTCTTTGTTAATTACTATTATACCTATGTAATACAACTCAGCTTCAAGTTTTTGTCTTTGTGTCTTGTGCTTACTACAAGTAAAGAATACATGTTCAAATGTTTCTAACTCGTTGCAATATGTGCACTTTTTTTGTTATCTATATATCTTTCAGCTTTTAATAGAGAATTGCCAAGTTTTAATCTCGTGTATATTTGGTCCAAATTCACATTTGTGCTATATACTTTTAAACTTGGAGGTATTATAGGGTATATGTGTTTGTTGTGAAAATTTGAGCTGTTGTACTCGGTCCATTGTTTTTGAAATTTGTTTTTAATTTTTGTGGTAATGAGACTGTATGCTTCTGTTACACTAAGATTTAGTGGAATGTGATCTCCATTGATACTTGCTTCTCGTGCGCAGTAATCTGCATGCTCATTGCCACGGATGCCCACGTGACTGGGTATCCATACACATTTTACTGTTCCGCCGTTATTTAGTATATTATTTGTTAGTAACAGTGTTTGATTTAGTGTTTCGGGTCGATTTTTTGATGTGCCTGTGTCTATGGATTGAAGTGAGCTTAGACTATCACTGAATATTGCTACTCTTTTGAAATTTTGTTTGAGTGCCTCCTCGAGTGCTATATTGATTGCAATTAATTCGCATGTGTAGATTGATATGTGGTCATTTAGCTTAACTTTTTTTGTAAAGTAATGTTTGTTGTTTTCGTCATACCCTACTACATCCGCACCTGCAATTATTTTTTCTATATTTTTGCTTCCATCAGTATAGAATTTTGTGTAATTACTATAGTTATCTTCGATGTGTGTTTGTGCTTTAAATAATTTGTTGGGAATGGGATCTGATATTGAGATGTATTCCGTCAATTCAGTGTCAGGTTTTGACAGTTGAATATTTATTAGTTGTTCATAGTTTGGTGGCTGTATGTTGATTTGTTTTAATTCATATGCTTCTAATAATTTAAGAATAGTTTGCGAATATGGTAATTTGTGCGTTTTTTCGAATGTTTTATTGTAACTACTTTGATATATTGGTTCTAATTCTAACTGTTCGTTAATTGGCAGTTCTTTGCCTAGTCTATTGCTTCGTGCCCAGCATGTTCATTTCTCTACGTAAATCAATTGGTATTTCCGCTGTTTCCACTAGCAATGGCATCGAGTTTGTGTAACTAAAACACCCAGTTATTAGTTTTAGGGCTTTGTTTTGAATAGTTTGTAGCCTTTTCAATGACGTATCATTTGATGATGCATATATTATGCTGCCATAATCTATTTTGCTATTAATAAGTGCTTTGTAAATTGTGAGTAGGCATTTTTTGTTTGTGCCCCAACTTTTTCCTTTGATGGTCCTCATGACATTAAGATCTTTTTCACATCTTTTTACTAGATAATCTATGTGTGTTTTCCAGCTTAGATGCTTATCAAAGTACATTCCTAGGAAGTTGGCTGTGGTATTGTAGCTTAGTTTGATGTCTCCTAATTTGAGTCTTGGGAAACCTGGATCAGCCTCGGGTGCTTTTATCCGTTTCCGGTGTACTATTAGTACTTGTGTTTTGGTAGGATTGATTATAAACCCAAATGTTTTGCT
This sequence comes from Archivesica marissinica, assembly GCA_014843695.1. Taxonomy (NCBI): domain Eukaryota; kingdom Metazoa; phylum Mollusca; class Bivalvia; order Venerida; family Vesicomyidae; genus Archivesica; species Archivesica marissinica. The sequence goes on along the minus strand of CM026389.1, from coordinate 4,598,579 downwards.
CCAATCCTCGATAATGTCTAATGCATTTTGTGCTCGTTGGAATGCCATTAGTGGTCTTGGGGCTGACACCCATGTTGCAGAGTCATCGACAAATTGCGATAATTCTGCTTTTGCGTGCGGGTTTTTTAGTTTAGAGTTGTAATCGTCAATGGCATTTTGAAGTGTATTCATAAATAGACTGAACAGGATAGGTGATAATACGCTACCTTGGGGGCAGCCATTAATGGTTTCCACTATTTCTGATAGATGGCCATTTTGTTTGACCTTTATTTTTCTGTGTCTGAGAAAATCTGCTATCCATTTAAGTATTCTTCCTCTTATGCCTATATGCTTTAAGTAGTTTAATATCCCCCCTATCCATAATTTATCAAATGCATTGCTTAGGTCTAAGAAAATTGCTATTAGATAATTGCGACTGGCTTGGCTTTTTTGCAGTCAGATTCCAATCTTGTTAGATTGTCCTCGCAAGAGTGGTTCGCTCGGCATCCGGATTGATACTTAGATATTAGATTGTTCGTTTCTAGGAAATTGCAAAGACGGGATTTTATCATTTTTTGTATTAGTTTAGTGAATGTTGACGTTAATGAGATAGGTCTGTATGAGGCTGGGTCTGTTTTATCTTTGTTTGGTTTAAGTGTAGGTATAATAATAGCTTCACTCCATGAGTCTGGTAATGAGTTTGTTTTCCATGATTGGTTAAATAATTGAAGTAGTGTATTTTTACTTTCTAGTGGTAGTTTTTTTAAGATTGTATAGTGGATTGCGTCCTCACCAGGTGCTCCATTTTTACATTTGTTTAATGCTGTTTCTAGTTCATACATTGTAAAATCTGAGTTGATTGGGAGATGTTGATGTTCGTCTTCTGATTCTAAGTCTTTATAAACTTGTGATTGTATGTCTGTTTTTCTAGTGATGAATTCTGGGCTATATCCCTCGTTGCTGCTGACTTTTTTTGTAGTGTTTAGCTAACACATTTGCTTGTTCTAAATGATCGGTCACGCATATGTTATTTGCTTTGAAAATCGTTGCCGTTGTTGATGCTCTCCCTTTTATTTTTTTTACGAAGTCCCATAACTCCTTAGAGTTTGTTTTGTGAGTTATGCTTGAACAATTGTCACTTTTAGCCTTTTGTATAATATTTTTTGCATCTTGTCTAGCCTGGTGCCATAATTCCTTTTTAATTGGGGTTTTGTCTTTTTTGAAAATCTTGCGTAATTTTTCTCTTTTCTTGATGATGTTTGTGCATGTTAGGGTCCACCAGTTGTGTATTTTTCGCCTTTTTACTGTTTTGGGTTTACTTTTTGGTATTGTTTTGCTTAGTATGTTATTTAATTTATTTAAGAACAAGTCAAAATTATATGTTATAGTTTGTTCTGTTATATTGTAGTTTAATTCAGTTTTGCACACTTCTTTAAAGTGTGACCATTGTTCTAGTGTGGCCTTGTTGATTTTCCATTTTTCTGGTATTTTTATACTTTGTTCTATATAGTTTGTTGCTATGGTCGTAATTATTGGTAAATGATCACTGCCTAGTGTGTTGTCTATGACATTAAACTCTGCAAATGGGTGTAGGTGTGAAGAGATTATTGATAGGTCTAAGGTAGCATCGCTTTGTGATTGATGATCACTTAATCTTGTGACTTGACCATCATTTATGCAATTTAGGTTATTTTCGTGCATGAAATCTAGCAAGTCCCAGGCCTCGGTGTCACACCGTAGATCGCTTAGGGGGTTCCATAGAGTGTGTTTTAGATTAATGTCTCCTGTTATAATTGTGTTCTTTCCCAGGTTGTTAAATATTGTTTCGAACGTTTTTCTGGTGTTACCAGTATGTTTATTTACATAATAATTATATATTGTAATCGGGTCTTTTTGTCCGAAAAGTGTGATTGCTATGGCTTCTGCCTCTTTATACGGGTTTATTTGTTTTTCTGTGAATGGTAGATTATTCCTGACGTAAATACACAATCCTCCTGCCGCATTAGTTATCGTTTTCTTGTTTATTGGTTTTTGATAGCCCTTAAATCTAAATGGTTCTTTTTTGTCCGATAGCTTTGTTTCTTGGATGCAAATTACATCATATTTTGTAGGAGAGTTATCCATAAAGTTCTGAAGTTGATTGCATTTGATGGAATGGTTTGTTTTCATGCCTCTAATGTTCCACGATATGACACTGAGATGTTTCTGGTTTTTATTGTTCCCACTGATATCATGGTTATGCATTATTAATTATTGGTTTGTTTGTATGATTTAATTTCTTATTATATACTTAATGATGACGATATTTGCCTAGTATCTGTATCTATTACCATTGTATACCAGCATTCCCATGTGCGCCCTCTGGTAATTAGTCCTCGTATGCGGATGATAAAATCCGTAATTGAATCTGTGTTGGAAGTAGTGTGGTTCTCTCCATTGCTGTCTGTTTATATTGTTATACGGTCTGTTAGAGTTATTGATGTACATGGGTGCCGTTTTGGGTATTTGAGTGGGTGGTTGTGTAGGTGTTGCATTGTTCTTTGGCTCTGGTGCTACGTGGGTGGTTGTTGCTTTTTGGGAGGTCTGTTTATTTGAGATGTGAGTTTGTGTAGTAGTTCCTAATTTTACTACATCGGTAAGGATGGTTTTTATTTCCTCCTCAGTTTTATTTACCAGGAGTGGGGCTATTTTATTGATTAGGTCAGTTGTTATGTGTGCGGTGGTATTGGTCTGAACGGGCAGTGTGTCCTGTGTGTGGGGCATAACCTGCGGTGCTGGATTTAGCCCAAGCTGATGGCATTTGTTGTTATACGTTTGTGTTAGGGTGTTGTTGGTAATATTTATGGATTGTTTGTATCTCAAGTACACGGGGCATCCCTTGAAAGCAGCACTGTGGGGACGGGACGTTCACAGTTTGCACACTTTTTCTTGTGTATATTTTTACAGAACAGAACAGAACAGAACATATGTTTATTTTAAGACTTGTACATGGTACATCGTCATAAACATACAAATATACAATTACATATTGGTCACGTAATACAATAGATTTTACATTCATATATTCACATAAATCGATTGACATGTAGTATTATAATAATGATGATTCAATTTACGGAATAGAGGATGAACATAATTAATTGTTAGCAGTTACAATAGTACTTCTTAGTACAATGGCTTCTTTTATATATTTCGCCAAGTTTAATATATCAACTTTTTTGATCGAGGTTACCAGTTCAATAAATTTGAACATAGAGGGACGATACTGATGGTATCCTTTGATATATTTCTTTCTTATATCTTCAAAGCATGGACATATTAAAATGAAATGGTATTCGTCTTCAATATCCAAAGTGTTACAACATAAACAATATATCTCATTACGTGGTATTCTGTTTTGACCATATCGTCCAGTTTGAATTCTTAATACATGTGCAGATACTCTAATTCTAGTAATGAAAAACCTCAAGTTCTTAGGCAATAAATCTAGATAACTTTCATATGCAAGTGTTGTTTTACAATTTCTATAAAGGTCCAATACTACACTATTTTCAACAGACGTATGCCAATTTTGTATGTAACTATCTACAACTCTTTGCTTAAACAATTTAGGAAACATTTTACAATCTATCTTATTAGTATTAATGAAATATTCAGACAAACCATATACATCTAACATATCTTTGACATTCGTGACCCAATTTTTCAAACCATTATAATAATCATCGACACATTGTTTATAAATTGTTCGTAAAATTATGTTGTCAGTATTTATTATTTTACACCAATATTTTATTATTCTAACATATCTGTTAACATAAAGTGGGTATCGACCTAATTCACCATATATACTTGCATTACATGTACTAATTCTAACATTCAATATCCTTTTACAAAATTTCATGTGTATACGTTCAATATCTTTAGATTTTGTGTGACCCCATACTCCTGAAGAATATGACAAAATAGATCCGACAAAGGAGTCAAATAACTGACATAATAACTTAGGTTTGAGGTCAAATTCTTTACAATTATACAATAAAATATTTAAAGCTTTTAAAGCCTTACCAATAAGATGTTCCTGGTTTAATGAGAAATTACCTGTATAGCTGAATATTGTACCAAGATAGTTAAAACAATCTACAACTTCTAATGGCTGTCCATTATATAACCATCGCTCTATATCAAAGGTGATACCTCTTTTTCTAAAAACAACTATTTTAGTTTTCATAATATTAACTTCTAATCCCCAATGATTACAGTATGTATATAGTAGATCAAGACTCTTCTGCAGATCTTCAGGAGTTTTCCAAAAATTGCCATATCATCGGCGAACAGTAATAATATTAATACAATGTCATCTATTAGTAATCCTGAATTTAAATTGTCTTGCAAATGTAACTCTAGGTCTTCAACGAAACGTGAGAACAAAATTGGCGAAATTACCTCCCCTTGGCGCAAGCCCACTGCATACTGGAAGAAATCGGAATATGAATTACAACATCTAACACATGATTTAACTTTATCATACATATCTCTAATAATACGTAATACCTTACCTTGAATTCCACATTTATACATTTTCAACCATAAAGAATTTCTACAAATACTATCAAAACAAGATTTTAAATCAATGAACCCTACATACAGACGCTTATTATTATTAAGATAATGTTGTATAACAGACTGTAGAATGAAAATTGCATCAACAGTCGATTTCCCTTTTCTGAACCCAAATTGGCAATCAGAAATTACTGCATAATTGTTACAAAATGTTTCAATTCTAGTATTTAGTACTGAAGTAAACAGTTTGGACAAACAACTGACTAAAGTGATACCCCTGTAGTTATTAACTAGTTTGGGATCTCCCTTTTTAAATACAGGAACAATAACTCCTTCAGTCCATTTATCTGGGAAAAAGCCAGATTCTAAAATCGCATTAAAAATATCACAAATATGTGAACACAAAATATCTATAGATTCAATGAAATATTCATTAAGAAGACAATCTAAACCTGTAGCTTTATTTGACCTAAGCGACTTTGCAGCTTTCCGTATCTCTTCACATGTAATGGGTACATTCAAATCCTCAAATCTACAATCACTAGAATTAAAATCATGTTCGTTACAGAAAGTCTTAGATTCTTCATTATGAGACTCGAATATATTATTTGACAAATGTTCGAAATATTTCATAAAATCTTCAACTGATATATCATTTTGAGATACAACAGATTTGTTTTTCTTGAAATGACCCCAAAATTGCTTAGGTTTGCAAAACCTTAGACGTTCAATTTCAGAATATTTCCTTTTAATATAGGCTTTCTTCTACTTACGGATTAGATCCTTATAAAAACATTTACATGTACAAAAATACTGTCTACTAACTAAATTTTTACAACTATTAAATGCACTCAGTGCATCTAAATAAACATGTTTAACGGTTCTACAATCAGCATCGAACCAGTCTGCATCATCTGTACAATATCTATCTGAAAACGATACCCTACTTTTGCTTTTATATGTTTTGGAAAAAGGCGGATCCGCCGCTTCTCTAATTAAACTGGTAAAATCGTTTAGAACACTGTTCACGGACAAACGCTCGCTCTTATCAATATGCATTGTAAGGCGATTAAAAGTAGGCAAGTTTTCCATCAGACTGGTACGAAATGTATTTTTCAAACTATCTTTCCACTTATATCTAATACTAGGACTTGCTTGTGAAACAGGTGTGATATAATTTGAATACAATGAAAAACTAACGGGAGCATGGTCGCTCCATTCATTTACCGAGTGTACACAAAATTTACTGATATTTGCAAAGTTCCTTTCATTGGTTACAAGGTAGTCAATAGTTGACGCCCCGTTATATGATACATAACTATACATACCACTGTTATAATCGTCACCTAATCTACCGTTAACTAAACGTAGGTTACTAGAACGGCAAAGATCAATCAGTTTAATCCCAAAATTATTATGTTTTTTATCCATTGTGGCCCGGTCCATGTGCGTATCAGGTACATAAGATATATCATCAAAGGACTTGTTTATACCATCAAAAATAACAGTCATTTTTAACACCAACTCGACTATTAAAATCACCTGTTAAAAACACAGAGCCTAGATTTTCAAATCGACTGACGTCATTTTCAATAGTGTCAAATAGATCAACATTTATAGTATTATATGCTGGAGAGTCCTCACCCCAAAGATATACGCCACATATATAAATATCGTTCTCTACCTTAAAGAAATGTTTATCTAATTTTACCCAAATTAAAGTGTCATATCTGATTTCAACAATAGTAATACCATCAGAAATTATGTCTTTATAATATAATGCAATTCCACCACTTGGTCGTTTTGCTCTGCGATGTTGAAATTTGCGATAAAAATTGTGAGATACATACCCAGATAAATCAATGTTGCTATTATTCGATGCGAATGTTTCATATAGAAATATAATGTCATGTTGAGATAATATATTTACAAGTTCTATGTTGTCTCTTTTGGTTTTACTTAATCCATTTATATTCCAAGATATGATTTTGAGTTCATCCCCGGCGAATTCCTAGTCCCTGACTGGTTTGCCATCTATGTAGAGGGTATCGTAGGATATCCACGCAGTCTTGCCTTTGTCCCGGGCATCCTTCAACTTCGGGGTGAGTCGTTTCCTCTTCTCCACTACACTCCTGGGGAACTGCTCGTTCACGAAGTATGGTGTACCAGTAAGGGCCTTCCATTGCTTACGCACAAACTCCTTCTCCTTATACAAAGTAAATTTGGCCACTATGTTACGAGGGCTCCCATTAAAACTTCTACCCATGCGATGCACACGCTCGAATGATATTTTATGAACTAGGTCCTGCGCTATTTTCATATTCTCCACCATAAATTGCCTCAGCTTTGTTTCCGTTGTTTCGTTGTTCTCAGAAGGATCCTCTGTTATCTTAGAAAACACTACATTGATTATGTTGGTGGGGTGCAGCGCAGTGTGGGCACTTTACTGTTTTTGCTACATTTATTTGTTGTATGGCCATGCATTTGGCATTTATTACATCTGAGTGGTTTTAGGAGTGCTGGAGAGACAAGTTCATTTAGGTCTACTAGTTTAATGGGGGCCTCCTCTGATTTGAAGGTGATTGTTGCTGTTGGGGCTGGTGTTTTTATGTTGTCTTTATAACTGTATCCCCTCTGTATGTCGATGATGTCCGGGTTATTTTGTTTAAGAGAATGCGTGAAATTATCGAAATTATCTATATTTGTTAATTTGATGATTCCTTTTGCCTGCTTATTTATTTGAGTTTTTACATTTTTTACTTTGAAGTTATATTTTCCATAAGAGAAGTGTTCTGCCTGTGTTATTTTTTGTTCCGCTATTTTGAAGGTTAGAGCATTCTTGTATTTTGCATGTATTGGTGTTGTCTGATGGCAGAAGGCGTGTCCAATAAATGAGGCAAAACTCCTGCCTACCTCATCCATTTTGTTTTCCGGGACTCTTTCCATTACAGACATTAGAGTTATAAATTCCTTTTATTATAATTATTATGTTACTATATATCGACATAATATTCTACAGTATAATGGGTAAAACATCCGTAAATATTTTCAACTAACATGATTTGGATACAATCGCATTTATCATAACGCAACATCTGGTTGGTAAACAACTGTAAAACAAAGGATTCCAACTGAAAGGACGTTATACATTAAGGGATAAATCGGATTTTTTCTGCAAAGGGAGGTAATAGAAATGCAAGCGAGGTCGCTCATTGAATTCACAGACATTAGTTTTAAGCATATGCCATTTATGTGACGCGGTTTGTTAGATACTATCCGGCGATATAGATAACATCCGACGATATAGATCATATCCGGCGATATAGATAATAGCCGGCGATATAGATAATAGCCGGCGATATAGATACTAAACGGCGATATAGATAATATCCGGCGATATTGATACTATCCGGCAATATAGAAAATATCCGGCGATATAGATAATATCCGGCGATATAGATAATATCCGGCAATATAGATAATATCCGGCGATATAGATAATAGCCGGCAATATAGATAATAGCCGGCAATATAGATAATATCCGGCGATATAGATAATATCCGGCAATATCCGGCGATATAGATAATAGCCGGCAATATAGATAATATTCGGCAATATAGATAATATCCAGCGATATAGATAATATCCGGCAATATCCGGCGATATAGATAATAGCCGGCAATATAGATAATATTCGGCAATATAGATAATATCCGGTGATATAGATAATAGCCGGCAATATAGATAATATTCGGCAATATAGATACTATCCAGCGATATAGATAATATCCGGCAATATCCGGCGATATAGATAATAGCCGGCAATATAGATAATATTCGGCAATATAGATAATATCCGGTGATATAGATAATATCCGGCAATATCCGGCGATATAGATAATAGCCGGCAATATAGATAATATCCGGTGATATAGATAATATCCGGCGATATAGATACTATCCGGCGATATAGATAATAGCCGGCAATATAGATAATAGCCGGCGATATAGATAATATCCGGTGATATAGATAATATCCGGCGATATAGATAATAGCCGGCAATATAGATAATAGCCGGCAATATAGATAATAGCCGGCAATATAGATAATATCCAGCGATATAGATAATATCCGGCGATATAGATAATAGCCGGCAATATAGATAATATTCGGCAATATAGATAATATCCGGTGATATAGATAATATCCGGCAATATCCGGCGATATAGATAATAGCCGGCAATATAGATAATATCCGGTGATATAGATAATATCCGGCGATATAGATAATATCCGGCGATATAGATAATAGCCGGCAATATAGATAATAGCCGGCGATATAGATAATATCCGGTGATATAGATAATATCCGGCGATATAGATAATAGCCGGCAATATAGATAATAGCCGGCAATATAGATAATAGCCGGCAATATAGATAATATCCAGCGATATAGATAATATCCGGCGATATAGATAATAGCCGGCAATATAGATAATATCCGGTGATATAGATAATATCCGGCGATATAGATAATAGCCGGCAATATAAATAATATCCTGCGATATAGATAATATCCGGCGATATAGATAATAGCCGGCAATATAGATAATATCCTGCGATATAGATAATATCCGGCGATATAGATACTATCCGGCGATACTATCCGGCGATAATATCCGGTGATATAGATAATAGCCGGCAATATAGATAATAGCCGGCGATATAGATAATATCCGGCGATATAGATAATAGCTGGCAATATAGATAGTATCCTGTGATATAGATAATATCCGGCGATATAGATACTATCCGGCGATACTATCCGGCTATATAGATAATAGCCGGCGATATAGATAATATCCGGCGATATAGATCATATCCGGCGATATTTATAATATCCGGCGATATAGATAATAGCCGGCGATATAGATAATATCCGGCGATATAGATAATAGCTGGCAATATAGATAGTATCCTGCGATATAGATAATATCCGGCGATATAGATACTATCCGGCGATACTATCCGGCTATATAGATAATAGCCGGCGATATAGATACTATCCGGCGATATAGATCATATCCGGCGATATTTATAATATCCGGCGATATAGATAATAGCCGGCGATATAGATAATATCCGGCGATATAGATAATAGCCGGCGATATAGATAGTATCCTGCGATATAGATAATATCCGGCGATATAGATACTATCCGGCGATACTATCCGGCTATATAGATAATATCCGGCGATATAGATAATAGCCGGCGATATAGATAATATCCGGCGATATAGATCATATCCGGCGATACTATCCGGCTATATAGATAATAGCCGGCGATATAGATAATATCCGGCGATATAGATAATAGCTGGCATCCGGCGATATAGCCCAAACTGCTGCTGATGTAGGCGTAAAACCCAAACAAACAAACAAATACGTGTGATCGTAGCACATGAGTGGTGATTTCATCCCATATTTTATGAAATGAGTTAGGAATTTTGCTATTAAGCTAACCTTTTGGCGATCTTAATCACAAAACGAGTTTCATAAAATATGGTATGAAATGACCACGAGTGTAGGATAATTTTAATCACATTACCATATAGCAGGCTCCAAATGTCAGCGCAATTTGGCATAACGTCACTAAATGTTCATGACGCCACTGTGCTATGCAGCGTTATCTTTATGTTTTAAATAGCGTTATAAAATTACGTATATACTGAATTTAAACCGTCGTTTGTTTTTTCATAAACGTTATATATCAGTTCAAATAGAATAATTTAAAGTTTAATTAAAAAATTATAACGATTATACTCTCAACCAATCAGAATCCGTCCAGTTCTATTACACAAGTGTACATACAAGTGAATATCTGATCGCTATATGAAACTGTATCTATACTGTGTGTGTATGTGTGTGCGCGCCGGTGCGTGCGTGCGCGTGTGTGTGTGATATGGACACTCTGACTATGTAAGATATTGTGCAATATGCATAAGCAGCGTACGCAGGCGTCGTTGAATGAATGGAATTACCACAGGTCGTAAGACGGTGTTAATGTATTAAAACGCTAGACATCCCTGATAGGTAGTCGGTAACCATTACTTAACTAACTGGCGACTGAATTGAATTGATCACCCACACTCTATTTATATTCATATAGCGGACGGGTGCCGTATCATATAGCGGACGGGTGTCGTATCATATAGCAGACGGATGCAGTATCATATAGCGGACGGGTGAAATATCATATAGCGGACGGGTGTCGTATCATATAGCAGACGGATGCAGTATCATATAGCGGACGGGTGAAATATCATATAGCGGACGGGTGCAGTATCATATAGCGGACGGGTGAAATCTCATATAGCGGACGGGTGCAGTATCATATAGCGGACGGGTGCCGTATCATATAGCAGACGGATGCAGTATCATATAACGGATGGGTGCAGTATCATATAGCGGACGGGTGCAGTATCATATAGCGGACGGGTGCAGTATCATAGCGGACGGGTGCAGTATCATATAGCGGACGGGTGCAGTATCATATAACGGACGGGTGCAGTATCATATAGCAGACGGGTGCAGTATCATATAGCGGACGGGTGCAGTATCATATAGCGGACGGGTGCAGTATCATATAGCGGACGGGTGCAGTATCATATAGCGGACGGGTGCAGTATCATATAGCGGACGGGTGCAGTATCATATAGCGGACGGGTGTCGTATCATATAGCGGGCGGGTGCCGTATCATATAGCAGACGGGTGCCGTATCATATAGCAGACGGGTTCAGTATCATATAGCGGACGGGTGTAGTATCATATAGCGGACGGGTGCAGTATCATATAGCAGACGGGTGCAGTATCATATAGCGGACGGGTACAGTATCATATAGCGGACGGGTGCCTTATCATATAGCGGACGGGTGCAATATCATATAGCGGACGGGTGCAGTGTATCTTATCTTATATGTATACATTTAAGGAGTGAATCGCGCATTACAGACGGATCTGTAGTTCAGTGGTAACACGCTAGACTGGCAATCCAGGGATCGCAGGTTCGATCCACCGTCTGACCCTAATAAAAATAACAATCTTTCAGATGTGGGACTTTAAACCGAGGTCTCGTGTCGGTGCTGTACAACGTGCACGTAAAAGAACCATAGGTGACTCTGGAATGCGTCTCTGTCGGTATCATGGCACTGTCCTCCTAAAATCTAAAATGACTAATCTCTACAGGAGGCATCGCTCATATGGGCAACCGGTAGCAACGATAAATAAGCGTAATACACACACGCGCATTAATAGTCTACATTGGGGGTATGAACAATAGCGGGAGTGCTTAAAGTGTGCAGAGGCCGCATATCCACGTTATCTAACTTTAAGCACGCCCAATGCAGTTCATAGCCCGATGTAAATTATTTACCCGCGATTCATTACTTATATTTACATTAAATATTCCATATGACACAAAAACATTTTAAAAATTTGGCACACCTTTCATTTAAAAATGTATTACGTCCAGAGTTGCGACTTACCGTGTGCCGTACGTGTTAAATAGAGATGCATTAACGCTAATACCAAAACCATCGGTTGACTTGCATTAGTGAAACTCTGCATAGTTTCACATTTAATATGAGAATTATAGCCTGCAATGAATGCCATACATTTATTGTGGCAAAACACTCAAAAGTATTCTGTAAAAATAATACTATAGAAAGCCACTTACTATAAATCCGCCACAACTCTCCAGTGACACACATGTGGCTTCCAATCGCCAGTGTACGATGCACGTAAGTATAGTCTTTGTTGTGCAAATGTCTCGGTACGTGTTGGGCTTAGTTCATAAACGTCTGACGCCTGAATAATACTAGTATTGCACACACAACAAGGACATTTATTTTAATTACGATGCTCTGGAAATTTGTGTTGTGGCAAACATTAGCACGCAAATAAAAAGGGTTTGTTCCTGGCTTAGTTGAATCATACAACGTTTTAAACTGCATTAACCCTTTCCCTCATAGAAGCACCTCTTGACGCCATTACCAATACGACATACATTGACAAGGTGGTAGCCAAACCAATGTTCATAATACATGCCATAATCTCATGTAGTCCAAGTAATATCTATGTAGGTGGGATAGATATGGCGACTACTTATCCACTGCATGATAGCTAAATGGCTGTCGTTTTTATGGAGATATAACAGTTTGGTGTATATCACAAGCCCTGGAGTTTGGTGTATATCACAAGCCCTGGAGTTTGGTGTATATCGCCAACCCTGGAGTTTGGTGTATATCACAAGCCCTAGAGTTTGGTGTATATCGCCAACCCTGGAGATTGGTGTATATCGCAAGCCCTAGAGTTTGGTGTATATCGCAAGCCCTAGAGTTTGGTGTATATCGCCAGCCCTAGAATTTGGTGTATATCACAAGCCCTGGAATTTGGTGCATATCACAAGCCATGACATTTGGTGTGTATCAAAAGCCCAGGTGTGTGGTGTGTATCAAAAGCCCTGGAGCCTAGTGTGTATCAAAAGCCATGCAGCTTGGTGTATATCAAAAGCACTGAGGTTTGGTGTGTATCAAAAGCCCTGGAGTTTGGTGTGTATCAACAGCCCTGAGGTATGGTGTGTATCAAAAGCCCTGGAGTTTGGTGTGTATCAAAAGCCCTGAGGTTTGGTGTGTATCAAAAGCCCTGGAGCCTAGTGTGTATCAAAAGCCCTGGCGTTTGGTGTGTATCAAAAGCCCTGGAGTTTGGTGTGTATCAAAAGCCCTGGAGTGTGGTGTGTATCAAAAGCCCTGGAGTGTGGTGTATATCGCTGCATCTAATAATAACCATAGACAGCCAAATAAGAAAATGCAAGTTGCTGAAACAATAAATAAATTTAATGTATACAACATAATCCCACTATATGTTGCAAGAACACAATTGTAGACTGAAATGTAAACATTTTAAAACATGTCCAAATGAGACTCTGCATAGACTAGTCATCATTAACCATGACCAAACACGAAATCGGGACGTATGTGAGATGTGGTACAGTTGTCGCCAGATGGGACAGGTCGGTTTTCTGTGGGTACTCCGGTTTCCTCCAGCACGAATCACTACTGTTATGCTTTCATCTGCTACAACGAGAGTGATTAATATAAGGTGTTATAACATTGTAAAATAAATAAAGCTTAAACTTTTAAACACGAAACTTTAAAGCGACATGTCATCGCAAAAAGCAATAAAATGCATTTTCTTTCACGTATAAATACGTTGCTACTACAAATTCTTCCGAATACATTCGATAACTAACATTGACTCAATAAACAGTGTTTTTGTGGATTGAAAGTATGGTTTCATATAACGGTCATCCATGCTCCTGAATTGACGTTTGGTTTGCTATCGGAGTCAATATTAAACGCTAGATAATGTCGTTTAGAGATAATTTAACTAAGAATAGTCTACAAATATATAGGCACAGATGTAAGATATAACGCTAAATCTGAACCATAAATCGTGTTATTCGGGATACACTAGTTGTACTACGCATGAATGTTTACATTATTTTGTTATGTCAACAAATCGCGTATACGACGTTTGTTTATTAGTTGAAATACTCAAATATTTGGAAAAGAATTATAACATATAATAGGAAAATACATTCTGTAGAAATGTTTGTTTTCATTAATGTAGTGAAGCTTTAAGCAAAGCAAAATAGATTCATTTTGCATCAAGCAATAGTGATGTTATAAAGCACATTTTGTTCTTTGAGTTCAGCTTAATACAATTAATTTTATCAGAGCTAACATCAATCGTTTCTGAAATTTCACAGACACATTCATTTAGTACGATCATCACTTACGCAGTAATACATGTACTACAGTTGAATAGCCTAACTTCGCCTCATTAGCATACCGGTTATCAGCATTAGACAATGTAAATGTAAATCGAAAGCCGAACTGCACGAACTGTCAACAACATTCGCAAAGTTCACTGTCCGTCGTAGGATAGGGACTTATTGTTTAGTTTAATCATATTTTATTGCTCGATTCGTTTTACATATACATGTGAATACAAAACATGACAAATTAAAGAAAGACATACGAGTCTTACTGTGAGTGTAGATAATGACTTCTTAGAAGTGTATAAGTAATACCATTGACATTTTTGAGAAATGACAATGTTTGAGTTTTTCTATTTCTATGGACGTATACTCAATATCTGAAATCGGGCCTACTAATACGGGGGTTGAAATCAGCCCTTAGAAATAGCATGCAAGTTATCAAAACATTGTATTTTACGCTTATTTTAGTTGTATGCAAATATACAATTGTTGACGGCACGGTCGCCGCTATCGTCGTCACAGGAGAGGTAGCTAATTAGTAGTGATCGTTTGATTCACACGGGTATTCAAGAAGGTTATTCCTATTCATAAAAAGAGTCCCGACAAATGGCAATGCTAATTACAGACCAATTGTCATACTCACAACTATATCTCTGATATGAACCTTATGTTAAACTACACTTAAAACAGTATATTGAATCAAATAATAGCTTACTATATAACCAGTATATTCCATCACATTCTAACAGTACACAGTATTGGTGCTAATCAAAATGACCCCTGTATTTATTTAATAATATTTTATTGCAACTTTTTTTCCCCCACAGCATGTAAAACACAATTTACATTTCACAATATCATTTCATCAATACAATCAAATTTACACATACATAAATCATGACAATTGTTCCTTACATATATATAACATTTTCAAAAGTGCAAAAGGATCGGGCTACAAGTTTTGACAACATTAGCAACAGCCCTTTCCCAGAGTTCAATTTTGTTATAAAATAAATTCCGATGTATGTAGTTCTACTTTATTAAATTTACCAAGATAATTATTGCTTAGAATAAATAAGAAAAAGACGGGACATTTTGAATAAAATAATAAATAGATGAACAAAGTAAACTGAAAGAAAAAAAAAATGTTTTTTAAGAGCTGCCCTCACCATCTACTTCACTGCCTATCCCTGAACCCCCACCCCAGAACAATATAGGTCAAGTTGTGAAGACAGTACATGCTGATTTTGTATCGATTTATATTACATGTTAGTATTGATATTAGATTTCTTATACAGTTTCCTCTGGAATGAGCAGTAATACACTTTGTATTATAAAACTTTGAATGATCAAAAATACTTGTTTAATAAGATAAAAGAAATAGTATGTAATACATTAATTTATTCACGCTTAAACCTTTCTGTGTGGTGAATAAATTTTTGTACTTCGAGGAATATGAATTCGTTTTCATCGTCCGTGAGGTTTTCGTTTCCGAATAATAGTGTATTTGTACTAAGAGGACGAAAAATACGAAGAGCTTGGAATAATATGTATCTTTGATAAAATAAACGTAATTGCATTGTATGCGACGGTTCATGCTGTATGCGAGGGTCCATGCTGTATGCGAGGGTCTATGCTGTATGCGAGGGTCCATTCTGTATGAGAGGGTCCATGCTGTATGCGAGGGTCCATGCTGTATGCGATGGTCCATGCTGTATGCGAGGGTCCATGCTGTATGCGATGGTCCATGCTGTATGCGAGGGTCCATGCTGTATGCGAGGGTACCGTGCTGTATGCGAGGGTCCATGCTGTATGCGAGGGTCCATGCTGTATGTGAGGGGCCATTCTGTATGCGAGGGTTCCGTGCTGTAGGCAGGTGTTCCTCCATGCTGTATGCGAGGGTTCCGTGCTGTATGCGAGGGTCCATGCTGTATGCGAGGGTCCATTCTGTATGCGAGGTGTCCGTGCTGTATGCAGGTGTTCCATGCTGTATGCGAGGGATCCGTGCTGTAGGCAGGTGTTCCATGCTGTATGCGAGGGTTCCGTGCTGTATGCGAGGGTCCATGCTGTATGCGAGGGTCCATTCTGTATGCGAGAGTTCCGTGCTGTAGGCAGGTGTTCCATGCTGTATGCGAGGGATCCGTGCTGTAGGCAGGTGTTCCATGCTGTATGCGAGGGTTCCGTGCTGTATGCGAGGATCCATGCTGTATGCGAGGGTCCATTCTGTATGCGAGGGTTCCGTGCTGTATGCGAGGGTCCATGCTGTATGCGAGCGTCTCGTGTTGTATGCGAGGGTCCCGTGCTGTATGCGAGCGTCTCGTGTTGTATGAGAGTGTTCCGTGCTGTATGAGTGTGTCCCGTGCTGTATACGAGCGTCTCGTGTTGTATGCGAGCGTCTCATGTTGTATGAGAGTGTCCCGTGCTGTATTCATGTTTCGTGTTAACACAATTTGATTGATTTATTTACTGCAAAACTACTCATAATCATGTTGAGAAAAGCTCTGACTGTCAATTTCAATTTGAACGGTTATCATTAAAGTCTGCTCATAATTATGTAGACCATAGCTATGTACAGTCTACATCTGTTATGTCGTATTCCGTCGGACTGAACACAATAATTCGACATACCCGAAGTTTGACTGAACGAAATTCGATATAAACAGAGCTAGTTATATGTAAAATGATAGTGTCTGAAACGGGACTTTGATCCGACTTCGAGATATCCGGATAATTCGACATAACCGACTTTGAAATAGCGGATGTAGACTTACACTGTTGTATATTGCCATACACCTTGATATTGCATGCATTGTTGTTCAATACCTCATGTTGCTATGTGTATTGAGGGAAATAAAAAACTGAATTGAATCAACTTTGTTTGTTTGTGTTTGATACTTAACATCTCAGATTCTGACAGCTTAAGTGCTATGGCAACTATCTATATATTACTGATGTAGGAATAACCAGTGGAATCCACGGATCACATGTTCGATCACCTGTCTGACCCTAATATGTTAGCAGTCTTTCAAATGTGATGTATCTGTACACTGTGCACGTAAAAGAACTAAATACTACTGTCCTCAACAATCTGTAATGGCTAATCTCTTCAGTAGGCGTCGTTCATATAGGCAACGGGTAGCAACGATAACTAAGCGTAAAACACACACGTGTATATCACTGTGAGTTGTAATTGAGGCACGGACGGTCAGCCGGGTACAGAAAACGAAAACTTAGACTTATGGCGTTTATAAGGCGAATATAACTAACATCAAATCTGGTATATGTGAGTTGTAGGTATAAGGTGTATATATATGAGTTATGTGTGGAGTTATATGTCGCTTATAAGCGCCTTATACGTCGCATATATGCAATCAACTCGCATACAGACGGATCTGTAGTTCAGTGGTAACACACTGGACTGGTAATCCAGGGATCGCAGGTTCGATGTCCCGTCTGACACTAATACAATTAACAGTCTTTCAAATGGACATTAAACCGGGGTCTCGTATCGGTGCTGTATACAATGCAGTAAAATAACAAGAGGAGACTCTGGAATGGGTCTCTGTCTGTATCAGTGCACTATCCTCCAAAACTCTAAAATGACTTATCTCTTCAGGAGGCGTCGCTGATATGGGCAACCGGTGGCGACGATAAATAAACGTAAAACACACACATGCCAACTCGCATACATCTAATTTGCATACACAAACCATATACATATTTGTTGGTAATGGAACTACAGCGGTGAAGAAGGATTGAAATAGCATCATCCTATTCCCTTTCGGTGTTTACTTTAGTTGATTTTGGCTGTTGGGTAATACGACGATGGCAAAAATATAGTATCTACAATGAGTGCCAGGTGCGTAGCTAGGTTCAATCTAATGTATAGGTAAAATAGGATACAGATGTTATAGACTGTTAAACTGTTTTATTGATAAATGCATGGTATAAGCTTCGTATAGCCATGTGTTATGTGCACACGGTGATGTCAAATCATTGTGTGTCAGTCTGCTTGAACCTTGCATTTAGTTTCGGTAAGATCCACCCAGGTTAATAGTGTGATATTTTCGCGGATAATAATACTTGTGCACCGGTATTATACATGAATATGTGTGGTCTATGTACATATACATGTATGGGTATATATTTACTTGTATACAAATATGTGTATATTATACTAGAACTACTGTGTACGCACCATCATAAATATCATGCAAAATGGTGCTGATGCAGGCGTAAAACCCGAAATATAACATATATAACATAACATACAAGATAATATGTGATAGCTGTATTAAACTGAACACAATCAAGGATATACATGTGATGAAGTTGAATATCCTTACTTCTCCCTATTAGCACACCGTTTAGCAGCATCATACATATAATGAATCTACGCAAGAACTGACGTCAACAACATTAACAACAACGTTTTTGTCAAAGTTCACTGTCAGTTGTAGAATGGATATTGACTTACTGTGAATGTATACAATTACTCCTTTGATTGTATGCGAAGTTTCAAAATATCTTTGACATCTTTGAGAAAAGATAATGTTTGAGTGTTTTACGGACAATTAATCAATTTCTGATATCGGGCCTACTAGTCAAACCAGTGTATTTTACGTTTATTTTAGATGTATGCAAATATGTTATTGCTGACGGCACCGTCGCCGCTATCGTCGTCATAGGAAAGGTATCTAAGTAGTAGTGATTGGTTGATTCCTATGGGTATTGATGAAGGTCAATGTTATTTATATTCCCAAGACAAGAGGCTGAAAAAATAACAAGACTAATTGAAGGCCAATTTCCATTCTCCCAACCATATGCTACCTTATAATTTCCATTCTCCCAACCATATGCTACCTCGTAATTTCCAGTCTCCCAACCATATGTTACCTTGTAATTTCCAGTCTCCCAACCATATGCTACCTTGTAATTTCATTCTCCCAACCATATGTTACCTTGTAATTTCAATTCTCCCAACCATATGCTACCTTGTAATTTCAATTCTCCCAACCATATGCTACCTTGTCATTTCCAGTCTCCCAACCATATGCTACGTTGTAATTTCCATTCTCCCAATCATATGCTACCTTATAATTTCCATTCTCCCAACCATATGCTACCTCGTAATTTCCAGTCTCCCAACCATATGTTACCTTGTAATTTCCATTCTCCCAACCATATGCTACCTTGTAATTTCCATTCTCCCAAACATATGCTACCTTGTAGTTTCCATTCTCCAACCATATGTTACCTTGTAATTTCCATTCTCCCAACCATATGCTACCTTGTCATTTCCAGTCTCCCAACCATATGCTACCTCGTAATTTCCAGTCTCCCAACCATATGCTACCTTGTAATTTCCATTCTCCCAACCATATGCTACCTTGTATGTAGTGTTGTCTGGTGGTCTTGAAGTTGTCGGAGATGGTCCAGTAAATATTGACAATTGGAGGTAGCATTTTCTTCATCTTCGGGGTGACAAGTCATGGTAGTTTCTTATTTCCGAACGGCACTTCGTAGTGCCACCCACCTCACTGCTGTGAGTGTTTTTTATGTTTATTTGTCGTCGCTACCGGTTGCCCATATGATCTACGCCTCCTGAAGAGATTAGTCATTTTAGACTTTTGGAGGATAGTGTGATGATACAGACATAGACCCATTCCAGAGTCTCCTCTGGGTCTTTTACGTGCACGGTGTACAGCACCGACACGATACCTCGGTTTAACGTCCCATCTGAAAGACTATTCATTTTATTAGAGTAAGACGGGGCATCGAACCTGTGTTCCTTCATGGTCATCTCGCAGCTGCAGCATGTATACTGATCTGACCTGTGAGACATCGTGTCGCCGTATATGGTGATCATGTGCGACACTTCATTCACTATGAAACCAAATTTATAGACACATTGAAAACATAAAAGTGTATCTGAGGTGTGAGGTTTATATATATGCATACACCGTCTGTACTGTAACTACTGTCGTACATGGTTACATTGGCAATAGTGTGGGTTTTAAAAATAGATCACACATGTAAACACTTCAATATTGGATATTTGGGGGTATAAAATACAGATAAACCACCTGAACAGTATATATGTGTCTGAATAGCGCAATGGATAGGATGTCCCCGTTTGCATGATTATTTACTACTATTTATTACTGGTTTAATAGCTTTCCGCACATTTTCTATCCCTCAGGGCGATAATTTTCATCAGGATTGAAGCTCAAATAAACCATTTTCTCAATTGGCTTTCGATAAGGTCAATCACGAGAAAGTACTACTAACATGGAGTAAGAGGTCAAACATTAAGGTGGATTAACAGTTTTCTAGTCCAGTCAGTTGTCCTTAATGGTATTAGTTCAGAAGCCATTCCGGTGTCCCCTGGAGTCCCACAGGGATCCGTATTTGGACCCCTGCTTTTCCTAGCCTACATAAACGACCTCCCACAAAACATCAGTTCCAAAGTCTGTATCTTTGCACATGATACTGCAGTCTATCTATCACTGACATCTGCAAATGAATCGGTCACACCCCAAAACGATCTTAAGAGATTAGAAGAGTGGGAGTTGGACATGCAAGTTAACCCCTCCAAATGTCATGTCATCCACGTCACCAGAAGGAAACATCCTATTCCCAGTCAATATAAACCACACGGAGTCCTACTTGAGTCGGTCACCTCAGCCAAATACCTTGGCGTGGATATCTCAAATAACCTGTCGTGGGACACACATAAAAAGGTCAACTAAGAATTCTACGTAGAAACCTCCAGGTCAAATCTGAACCCCTTACGTACATGGCTTACCAGACACTAGTGAGACCTCAGCTTGAATAGGGCTCCGAGATCTGGTCGCCCCATAACCAAATATTGATAGACCAAATTGAAGGTGTCCAGCGAAGAGCAGCCCGTTGGATAAAGGCTGACTTCTATCGTACCTCTAGTGTTACAGACATGCTACATTCCTTAAATATACACAGACTAGCTCAACGGCGTATTGACAATAGGTTATCCCTTATGTATAAAATGCCTAATGATCTTGTTGCTATTCCCATTGAAAATTACCTAGTTCCCATCTCCCGTCCTGCTCGCCATTGTCATTCCTTAAGCTAATGGTTAATTACAGCAACTACAGACTACTACAAGTTTTCCTTTTTCCCTAGAACAATCTACCATTGGAACCATCTCCCTCCTGACATTGTCCATCTCCCTACCATAAAGCAATTCAATACGGCAGTTTGCCATATTGATCATGCCAGTCCCTAGTTGTTCTGCGCAGCTGCTTTTAAACTTTCACAACAACTTATTTTCACTACTTTCTTAAATTATGCTTTTAACTACTCATACCTTTAACATCTTTGCGGTTTTTGACGCGCAACATGTCTAGTTTAAACATAATTTATTGCCAAATATATACAGCAACAGGTTTGGGCCACAAGTGCTATATGTCGCAGACCGCCGGCGAGCACTAAGGGTGTGGGGGTCGAGATCGACAAAGAAAGAGGAAAACTCTTTTATTAATGTCTACTGCACTTTATTCCTCGCAATATAGCCATCGTTTCTCTCTCCGTCTCTATCTATCCCTCTCTATCTCTCTATCTCTATATCTCGATATCTCTATCTCTCGATATCTCTATCTGCAACCAATATATACAAATATACAGTTTCATACTTATATACATCACATAATTAACAATCACATAAGTTATACCATATCATCAGACATATATAATGACGACAATTGCATTGACGAATTTAAGAAATACAATATACGATGGTGTAGTTTAAGTTAGACAATGAAAATCAAGTCTTTACATCTGATCGATATTTCTCAAAAACTAACAGGTTATCAGTCAATGTACATGAATAATATATTATCGGGATGGTAGTCAAAAAGAGTAGCAATAGTTACCTGAAGGCCATAATTAATGGCGTCTTGTTTATGTTTTGTGAAAATGGCGGATGTCTCATATGCATGCAGTGATTGGTTAGTAAAGAGCACGTGCTTAAATATTGTCACGTGTCAGGTCAAATGTACGTGTCACTTATTATAACTATTGGTCCAAGGGACATAACTAAAACTATACTACACTGTACTACATATGCTACGTTACAAACTAACTGAAGGTGTTACAACGTTTTCAACTCACTGCTTCAAATAGGGGCAAAAATGACAAGCGAATATATGTGTTCAAAGAGTTTGTATTTATTAACAACAATTGCACCCTATGACATATACACATTATAAAACGGCCCTCCCCAATACAATTCATTTACAGAAATATATTATGGCTACAAAAGTACAATTAAGAAAAAGATATGCTATTTTAAAGAAAAAATGCCAGCAGAAGTATTCACGTGAATGTGCTCGTGTGATGCTCGCCCCGGTCCGCGACCTCGAAACCCCCCACGCATAATAAGAAATAGAAATACTATTATTACGCTAATTTGAAAACCAAGCAGTATCATGTATATACTTTTGAACTGAATTAAAAATACTTAGGTTCTGTTCATCTGAGAGTTCTTCTTTACCTTTAAGTAGAGTTCTTACACTAAGTGGATGATATTGACGTGTATATCTGAATAGTGCTACCCTTTGATTTAAAAATAGAGGGCATTTGAAAAATAATGTTCGGCATCTTCGACGCCACGTTCACACTCACAAATCGGGTAATCTTTTAAGTGATTATTACATAAGTCCGCATTCAAATTACTGCAGCCATTTCTTATGCGTGTTTGGAGAACGGTTAGAGATCTTGAACCTTTGTAGTAATATGAAGGTACTTCATTTTGCTTAAATAATGCACATTTCAGTCGATACTTAAAACTAGATAAAGTAGGTGATGTTCGGATATGCTCTGTTAATGTATTCCATAAATCAACACTTGATGGTACAAAGGAATTCGAGAAGAGAGCTGTTCTTCTTGCTATTACTATGAAATTATCGGCATTTCTTAAATTGTAATTGTTTTCTTCACCAACTACCCTTGGAATCACCAACTACCCTAGCAACATGTCTACGTCCCCGCAAGGGGTTCGACATAAAAGGAAGATAGATAGATAGAGATAAAATAAATGTGTAATGATATCGGTCTAAATACACCAGTCTCATGCCCTAGTGGTTAAGGCATTCGCCTACGAAACGCCGGGTCGAAAGTTCGAACCTTGTCAGCGCTCGTTCTTTTATAGCCGGTTGTTGAGTCGCCAGCTAGTTAAAGCAGCCCTATATCGTATGAAATAAAAGATATTTGAAAAATTCAAATTTTACGTATGGGTAGCAATGCTGCTACGCATTCTTACCTTATAATTTGTATGCTTATGTTCAATTAATAAACAGTGGTGTTTGCGATAAAACAAACTCGAAACCGAAAGTAGGACTTTCCGAGTCGGTCTGTCACGCACTTGTTTACAATCGGAACGCATCGTCCGCACTTGTTTACATTCGGAATGCATCGTCCCCATTTGTCTCACGTTGTCTTTTTTAATTAAATTACTTGATATGTTGATTCATACCTCTGTTAGCTAAGTCTTTTATGGACATTTCTACATCCCCGCGAGGGGTTTGACATCAGAGGAAGATAGATAGACAGCATGGACCCTCGCAATACAGCATGGATCCTAGCATACAGCATGGACCCTCGCATACATCATGGATCCTAGCATACAGCATGGACCCTCGCATACAATGCAATTACGTTTATTGTATCAAGAACATTACTTTCAATGAGCATTGAATAAGAAGAAAAGACATAATGAATGTCATTGTTAACTATACAGAAAACTAGCAACAGACAACAACAACTGTCTCTCTATAAGTATGTTCATACGCATGTATTATCGCCTGCAGGTGATACTATTTTAAATTCCAACATACATTGTATTTTCAAAATTAGTGGTCAACGTTTCCAACTGACGAGTTCAATGCGATGTTCTAAGTATGGACGCCAACATGAGTTCATTGTAAAGGTGTTATTCACGAAAGAAACAGGTACATCCAAAGTCGTAGGAGCGAAACCAAACATATGTTCTTTGTAGTGAATGTTTCAGTTACAACCATATAGTCGCTGTACAGTTTCCAAACCAGCCATGTGCTTCGGAATGCAATGTTGATGTATTGACGTTGAGCATCCCCACCTGTTGTCACAGTGTAGACGTTCTCCTAAGAGTTATCGATTTGTCGTTCATTGTGCAACAAGGTGTTCGTTCAAACGTTGCAGTTGTGAAATGAACATGCTATCACTATGGAATCTGACATGATCCGGTATATGATTCGTTGCTACCAGATACAGCTAACTCCCTACTTGCGTTTCATGCACTGACAGGACATCACATCGTAAATATGTGGCCACACAAAGCGGTGTGTATGGCTTATTGTATAATCAGCACAAACACAGTAATTCCTAAAAGTCTGTATACCAACTTCTACTAAGAAATGGTCCTCTATTTCTCAATTCAGCACTCGTAATCACAATGCCCTAGTCTAATATTGTTTCATATGCTGTATGACAGAGACTAAGCAGAAGCTATACAATGACAAACCGTAGTGGTCTGAAAACCGGTACGTCCATGATACAATCGAAATCGTTGGACATACTTTTGTAAAGTTAAGTTAATCTACTGAATATCAGTGGCTCAGGTACATCTAACAGCAACTAGTCAAGAACTTGGCTGATACCAGTCTCGTTATCGGAACAGAAGATGCTGTGTAACTGAGTAGTATCGAAGTAACTTTCATACTTGGTGAGACAGCAATGCTCGGTGCTGTAGACGGCGGTTAGCTGGCGGATGTTTTAGCCTGATCACGAAGGAGATGGGTGCGGGATGCGGCTTCGACCCTCATCCGGTATAGTGAAGCAGATAATTAAAACTATCTTTCAAAATGTGATACAAGCACCAAACTTGGCATAAATACTCCTTAGGGGTTATGTTTGTGAAAAAAATCGCTGGCCACCTGAAATTCAAGATGGCCGCCATTCTGACATACAAATTGCCTATTTTACCACAGAGTCTCAGTACAGTAACCGATTTAGTTGATCTTTGAGTAAAAACGTAGGTTTTCAAGCATGGGGAATAAAAAAAACCAACTCCAATGACTCTTTGGAGCTTCTTTCTATCATTTCTAGCCCAAAACAGTGAAAAATGTACAAGGAACACAGCATTTACAATGATATGAAACAAACTTTTATTAAGAGTGATACATGTATATCTACAACATGTATATTCATCTATTCTGCATATTTTGGACAACCGACTGTAGATCTTTTAAGTAGAAAATATCTCCCAAATATCATGTCCATGTCCATACCGAGGGCAGTCGAACTAGTCAACGGTCATAATGTTGTTGTATTAAATCTATTAAAGTCTACAAACACATTATTCCTAGAAGTTACTACATGACATTATGTAATATGTGGTATACAGCCTTCTTTGCCCTTCATTGTCTTTGTGCTTTAAAGCTAGATGAGTTGGAGCTGGGCCTAATTCTCACATCTGCAGCTGCATAATTCTGTACAAGTGAGACCAAAGCGGTAGCATTTGCATCTTCCTACACAACATTCTGTCTTGCACCCGCACTTGGGCAGCTGTTGACAACTCTCTGCAATAGGAGGAAGTGTTGTCCAGAAGACCTGCCACAGATCACCCTTCTTTGTCCAGCCCCAGTCAGCAGGACTCTGTGCTTCTGATTGGCGCAGTATTGACTGACTCCATATGCAACCTGCCTCATAAGCTGCACGTTTGGCATGCTGAAGCAGTACTGCTCGAGTTGGAGGAATGCCTTCGTAATGTCTCTGATTCCTGGCAAACATGTCTAGTCTGGCGTCATCCACGCATGCAGCAGTACTGGACCTGTCATACATCTTCACTACACACTTATCCAGGGTCTCCAGATCACCATCAGCTACTGTTGGTAGTTACTGGCTAAGCTTTGTGAAGACATCAGAAGCCTCAGGACATATATCCCAGGTTTGCCATGCAGACTTTTTCCCTTTACCACGGAATCCGTACATAACATCGCAGCCTGTGAATGCATGGAATAAGAGAATCCCTTTGCTTTTCTCCTGTCCTATGGAGTGATGAAGGTCGAATTCACGAATTCATTTGAGATGCCGTGCTTGTCCAAAGGCCACCTACAGCTGCTGCAAACCAATCTCTTGAAAGGCTGACAGCACACTGATGGCGGTGACGAGAACATCTGTGTCATTGGCTTTTACCATCAGGACTTTGCTACCCCCTTCTACTGCATTCCTGGTATGGAGGAAGATGCGTGTGTCAGCTTCTTCATAACTACAAGGAGCCAGCCTATCCGTGCTGACTGCATGGCTGCTAGTGACATCATCTTGTCTTGTCAAAATGACTTTATTGGGTGTAGACATCTGTGCAATCTTCTCAGCTAGAAAGTTGAACATCTCTGTTTTATTGTCATTGTCTCTCAGGAAGTTCTGCCAGTTTCGGGGAATTTTTCCATTGCTTGTCACCCTTAGTCTGACTCCACGTCCTCACTTGGTCCTTGTCTCTGCCTTCAAACTTGATGGGTGGTAGACATCAAACAAAAGGTCCATTCTCTGGAACTTGGGGAGTATGCTTGGATGGTTGGAAGGGAAGGACCACCAGCATAGCATAGTCCTCGAACGTATTTGAAGTTCGTGGTGTCAGAGAGTTCAGCAGTTGTGAGCCATCAATGATGATTGTATCAGCCTCAGCTTCTCTGTCAGGGATTTCAACATGGCTTTCAAGAATGGCAGCAAGCTGGGATTTCTGACAGGTGTAGAGATTCCCACATTCACTCAGGGAAACAAGGAACTGCTGATTCTCATGACGAAAGAACTCCTGCAGGTCACATTCACTGTTCTGGCATGATATGAACAGCTTAGAGAAGAGTTGGCAGTCTTCCTACAGAATCGTTTGCTTTGTAGCATCAATCGAGGCTGGTTGCTGTCGGAAGAAGTCCACCTTATTCTTGATTGGTTCATAGAAGGTGGTAACTTCTAGTGCCAGGCCCGCCATGAACTCATGGAAACGGGTTCTGCCTCTCTCCTGATGTGTGCTGATCAGATTAGCTGCACTGGGGTCAGCAATGTCCTTGGTGTCCAGTGACAGCAGGTCCTGACTCTCCTCCTGGAATGGATTTCCCAGATCTGTCATTGCATGGGAGAGCTTCTGAACTTTCTTAAGGAAATCTCTTTTGGCTTGTTGTGTCTGCTCATGGTGGCTGGTTTGTTTTATAGCCTCCTTCGCTCCGGCTACCATCCATCATCTCAGGGCTGATGGATCTTCATTCACGCCAATGGCTCCTCCGTCGGCTTTGATAACAGCATTGGCCTGTACGTGGGCTTGGTCAATAGCCATTGCAGAGAAATTCCGACTGGACTTGTGAACAACAAATTTGCCACTCTCGAATTCTTGGGCAAGCTGGGGATTTCACCTTCAGGGTCACCATGTCTCTGGGATGGATTGGAAGCCAACGTGCATAGTTTGTGTTGTTGTTGGCAAAGAAGTATGGGATTAGCTCAGCCAGTGATTAGCAGTTCAGGCTGAAGTTGGCATCTCTAAATGCTCGAACCAGGAGGAGGATCACTAGTTCCATGGACAGCACCAGGTGCCAGAACTGAAAATGGGGGCTTTCCAGTTTGCTCTTCTCACATCAGACATCAAAGCTCATCACTTTCTTAGGGATCTCATCTGCCTCTGTGCAGTAGTCTGTGTAGGCTGCCTTTAGGAGTTGATTGAGACTGCATGCTGTTATCTGGTGGATTTGGCGTGTACTAGTAATGCTTGACGCTGTTAAGAAAGATTCTGCTGTACCTGAAGATGTCACCCCTGCCTCCACTAGGGCGCCAGTCCAGCAGCTGTCCTTGAGAAGAGTTCCGATTGACCTCAGGGCAGCCATCTATATATGAAGGCCTCCAAACGTGATGACGAACTTGTTCTCACCATACTGTCCATACTGTTTTGCCACTGCATTGATGGGCTGGTCAGTTGTCATGACAGGTACTTGGCCTGGGTTCAGGAACGATACGTCTCCTTGATCGTGTCCATCATATGTCTGACTGTAGCAACGCAGTGGGCTGGATCTCGAAGGAGAGGTAACAGTGATGTGATGGTGGCCTCAAATGCCGGGCTTCTCTTCTTGGAGGCATGGTGGGCTGCCCATGTCACGTTCTCTATACCATCTGTTTCATCAGTATCACCGACCTTCTCCAGCCACTCATACTCGTGTGCCAGGTGTGGTTTCAGGAGACTGGCATCTGGAACTGTCACACTACTCTGTGGAGGAGAAGTGTTCTTCTTGGCAAAGAAGACAGGAGGGATATTGGTGTAGGAGTCAGGAAGTTCTGGAACTGTCTTAACCTTCTCTCCTCCAAACTTGAATGGTACACGCTCTTCACCTTTGTCATCCTTTGTTGGATGCTGGAAAACTGAGATGCTAGTGCCATGGAAAGAAGTTGTAGCTGTCGTTGCAGTGGGGTTATGGTCTATGTTATCCATGGCTGCTGTGGTGAACAACCCTCTGCGCACAACTGGTGGACAGACCACACCATCATCCACATACTTATTCACTGTTGCATCTCCCAGCTGTGCAGATATATCCATCACTCTGTCGTACGAAATGCTGACACCATGCTCATGAAGCATTTCGATTAGTGTCATCTTTCTAGTCTTTGCATAGACATACATCCCCATGTAGATAGGGAATGGTGTACAAACTATATACATCGAATACCTACTGTACTATGTAGGTTGACCACAGGTCTGTTCAGTATGAAGGTTGACCACAGTTCTGTAATTTTGATCCGAAGTCCCAAATATGATACCATAAAGACTCTTAGTGATTCACAAGTTCAAGAATCAGATGCTGTGTGGTCTCAAATGTAGGATTCTATACCAAATTCGTCCATATTGGGCAAGTCTGTGAATATTTATTGCAAAAAGCAATATATCGGTATTGATTATGGCGGCCATCGTGAAAAATGGCGGCCATCTTCAATTTCAGCTGGCCAGCGTTTCGTTTCAAACAAGTAACCCCCTTGGAGTATTTGTGCCAACTTTGGTGCTTGTATCACATTTTGAAAGATTTCCCTAAGAAAATACATTTATCTGCTGCACTAGTAGCGAGGAGGACACCAGCGAAGAAACTGGACCCATTCTTGCTGCTATGATGGAGGATGTAGTCCTAAAAGGTACCATTTGCAAAACGAAGCAGGACTTGTCAGCGCAAAACGCATGAGTGAAACAACACGTTTATCATTTGTTCGATAACCGGTCACATCGAGCTCTGATACACCCTAATTATTGCAATATTATTGAAATATTCCATCCTAAACGGCACTTATATGCATGCTATATTAGCAGATTTAGAACTTCATTGTTTTACAACGTTATTTTATGGAATAATTTGGAAAACAAATTGTCCAAAGAGTTAAACTATTATTAGTGAGGATGCGAAAATGCTGCCAGAAAGTTGTGTCGGCATTTATTAGTACAATGTGAAACCATACTTTAACCACCAATACTAGCTGGTGAGTCGCCATATGAGTGTAATGGTGCGACCTTTAACCCCAAAACAAACAAACACACTAATTACATGTCTATAGATACTATAGAATAACTCGAAAATGTTGACTTATTTTCCAGAATGGTAAGTTCATATGCATGAATGTGTGAACTACCAACATAAATAATTATATTCACTACCAGCTACATTGGATCTCATTGGCAAACATTATATAACACATCAGTCTACATTTCTACTTGAAATTCCACTCGAAAACTCGGTAGATTTACCCAATTTGACGTCGAGGAAAAACAATCGTTAAAGCTAGCATGGTGGTAAGGATAAGCACACATTCGTTTTAGTTACAGTACAGACGGCGTATGCATATCTTTATAAGCTCGAACAAAAGTACACAAAATCAGCCAGCAAGGTATCAATATTAGCCAGCTATATATTTTAAAATGATTGTGTTTGCTATATAATAGTTCGTCAGCTCTTTGCGCCCGTCATTTGCGTCATAACCATTATCACCTAGTAATCACTATGTGTGCGCATGTAGAATGAAGGTTAGTTGGTGTTCTTTTATTCAGTTGTCATTTGCAAAATGTGATTTGTAGATATTAAAACCTACTATGGTTAGAAAGATATTGATATAAAAATAGTCTGATTCGGTAATCTTGTATCCAAAGATCAAAATTCTTATATTCCTCATGTGTCTATGAATTCCACACTTATTAAGAATATTTTGCAGTTTCATCCAAACGAAATCTACCGCTGTGCAATTAATTACCCTAAAGGTTATTGTCCATGTGTATTAACATAAATTGATAATGCCAATATCCCTACCAAGCATGCTTTTAATAGGAATGTCAACCTCACACGTCAGATACACTTTTATGTTTTCAATGTGTCTATAAGTTTGATTTCGAAGTGAATGACTTGTCGGACATGATCACCATATACGGTGACTCGATGTCTCACAGGTTATATCAGTATATATACTGCTGCGGGATGACCATCAGTGAGGAGGGTGGCGCTACCGGGAAATGCCGTTCGGAAATAAGAAACGACCAGGACTTGTCACCATGAGGAGGAAGGAGATGCCGCCTTGTCAATTTTTACTGCACCATCTCCGAAAACGCCAATACCATCACACTACTAGACAACACTCTACATATCTACAGACACTTCACGATAATCGACTGTGCTACACACGAATTTAACTGTCGGAGAATGCTCGCCCACATGGTTCGCTTGGCGGTGAGGGTAAATAAATACAATCATCATCATCATCTCTCTCCGTCGTAGCGATGGATTGCACCAGGTATGAGGTTACGAGAGTGATTAATATATGTATTCAATGCTCATTTAAAGTCATGCTCTTGATAAAATAAACGTAACAGTGTTTTTGTGGATTGAAAGTATGAGTTCCTATAACGGTCATACATGCTCCTGAATTGACGTTAGTTTTGTCATCGGAGTCAATATTAAAATCTAAATAATGTTGTTTAGAGATACTTTAACTAAGAATAGTCTACACATATATAGGCACACATGTAAGATATAAAGGGAAATATGTACCATAGATCGTGTTATTCAGGATACAATAGTTGTATTACATATGGATGTTTACATTATTTTGTTATGTCAACAAGCCGCGTATACGATGTGTGTTTATTAGTTGAAATACTCAGTATTTGAGGCAAATATTTGGAAACAAATTATACCATCTAATATGAAAATACATTCTATAGAAATGTTTGTTTTCACTGATGTAGTGTCGCTTTAGGCAAAGCAAAATAGATTCATTTTGCTAACTGGATATTATAGAGCAAAATTTGTTCTTTGAGTTCAGCTTAATGCAGTTAATTTTATCAGAGCTAACATCAATAGTTTCTGAAATTACACAGACACATTCATTTAGTACGATCATCACTTACGCAGTAATACATGTACTACAGTTGAATAGCCTCACTTCGCCTCATTAGCACACCGGTTAGCTGTATCAGACAATGTAAATGTAAATCGAAAGCCGAACCAATATTTTAGTTGTATGCAAATATACAATTGTTGGCCGCCGCTACCACCGTTACAGGAGAGGTAGCTACTTATTAGTGTACATATACATTTAAAACAGTATATTGAATCAAATAATAGCGTACACTATAACCAGTCTGGATTCCTGGTCAACTACTCCTGTCAAACTGCCTTAACAACAATACTAGATGACTGGATTACAGCTATTGACAATAATGATGTAGGTTGGTACAATATTCATTGACTTATCGAAAGCGTTTGACCGTGTAAACCATTCTAATCTCTTGCGTAAATTAGAGCTATACATATGAAATGAGTCCACTATAGTTTGGCTTACATTCTATCGTCATGACAGAATCCAACAAACGCACATTTCTGGTGTATATATTCACAATACAGTGCTCTAACTGCTTGTGTTTTACAGGGGTCGATGTTTAGATGCCCTGTTGATTAATCTACATCAATGACCTACCCACGCATATGAATTATGCAATGATAGATATATGTGCGAACAGAATTCTTACTTTATTCAACCTGTGTCTTGGACAATTTGCTGAATCCTTAACTCAAGACATAAATAATGTTTGATATACTTAGTATGGTGTTCAAATAATTGTATGTCAATTAATCCTGCTAAAAATAAAGTCATGTGTATCACATTTAGGTGCAAGGTAATTTTACCTAATGTGGATCTGGTCTCAAACGATAATTTATGTACGTAATATATTTACTTGCAGCAGTCTAACTCTAATGACTACACGTCTGTTATCATGTAGTTCGTTTAATTGTATGTATATAAATATTGTGTATATACTTTTGTGTTTGGATGGCCTTATGGACAATTGGCATTGTCAAATATGTTTCCTCGTTAAATAAAGTCTTTATTATTAGAATTGTAGTCCCTTTATTCCACAGCTTCGGATACAAAAAGTCCGGAATTAGTTTATATAAATTAATTTTAGCTCGATTGCGAAACAAGTTCTTACAACTTATATTAATCACTCTCGAGATCTCATTTCTGATGGAATCCATCGCCATGAGGGAGAGAGAAGAGGCAACGTGGAAATTAAATGCCTTGCCTAAGGGCACAATCGAAACGGCTCCAGTGGGGTTCGAACCCGGACCCTTCGTACCTGAAGCGAACGCGCGTCCACTGCGTTACGATTGTACTCTTAGGCAATACATTTAAATTCAACGATGCCTCCCCCCTGATGGAAATGGTTTCCATCAGGAATGAAGTCTCGAAAGTGATTAATATAAGTTGTACTAACTTGTTTCGCAATTGAGCCTAAATAAATTTGTATAACCTAAACTTTGTTCCACATATACATTTACTACATTATGTTACTCGAATAAATAAATTACGGTTTGTGTTATTTTTAGTGTCAGACTTTATTCATAGCAACATATGCATGTGTGCAGTAGTATAGGCTCGAAACCTAGTATCATTATTTGTAGAAACAAAGAGCAGACTATTCGTAACATGGAGAGGCGTTTATTCCCTGCGCAAGCACACTCGGCGGCTCATCGACAACATAAACAACGACATGGTAAACAGTATTGGTGCTAATCAAAATGACCCCTGTATAATTATCGCGCTGTACACACAAACAGGTTCAAACGCTATAAAAGCTCACGGAATCCTAACTGGAGCCAGTCAAGAGAGAATATTGTGAGCCTTATAGCTGAATAGATCTTCAGTATATTTGCAGCCGTTTATAATATTATTGTGTAGCAAAGAGACCACTATGTCTCTTGTTTTGCCTAGCGTTTCGATTGGTGTGTGTGGCCTGGGTGATACAAAGAATGATTTGATGCTGTGCCATGATTCTGCTAGACCAACATCACCTTGTCTTCCAGACTTTGGAATTGATTCATGTGACACCTGCGCCAACTTCGCAAGTTCAATTCAACAAGTTTATTGCATAAAACATGTATATATATGTTTATAGCAAATACAAACTTTTTCAATACAAAGACATGGATTTTTAACAAAGAACATCATTGCTTTACCAGGAATATTTGATTTATCTGCAATCATATACTATACACCTAATACATCTGCGTGATTTTGAATATCACCAACTTACAAAGTACGTTTGATAATTTTGGAAACGATAAATCTACAAAATCATTTTCATTTCACAACTGCAAGGTTTGAACGAACACCTTGTTGCACAATGAACTACACATGTATAGTGCACCCATGTTTGCCTCGAGAATTCTTAGGAGAACATCTACACTGTGACAACAGGTGGGGATGCTCAACGTCAATACACCAACATTACATTCCGAAGCACATGGCTGGTTTGGAAACTGTACAGCGACTATATGGTTGTAACTGAAACATTCACTACAAAGAACATATGTTTGGTTTCGCTCCTACGACATTGGATGTACCTGTTTCTTTCGTGAATAACACCTTTACAATGAACACATGTTGGCATCCATACTTAGAACATCGCATTGGACTCGTTGGTTGGAAACGTTGACCACTAATTTTGAAAATACAATGTATGTTGGAATTTAAAATAGTATCACCAGCAGGCAATAATACATGCATATGAACATACTTATAGAGAGACAGAAAACAACTAATGTTGCATTAATTATCTCGTGTAGTTGATGTTGTCTGTTGATAGTTTTCTGTATAGTTAACAATGACATTCATTGTGTCTTTACTTCTTATTCAATGCTCATTGAAAGTCATGTTCTTGATAAAATAAACGTAATTGCATTGTATGTGAGGGTCCATGTTGTATGCGAGTGTCCATGCTGTATGCTGGGGTCTATGCTGTATGAGAGGGTACATGCTGTATGCGAGGGACCAATCTGTATGCGAGGGTCCATGCTGTATGCGAGGGTCCATGCTGTATACGAAGGACCATGCTGTATACGAGGGTCCATGCTGTATGCGACGGTTCCATGCTGTAGGCAGGTGTTCCATGCTGTATGAGAGGGTTCCGTGCTGTATGCGAGTGTCTCGTGTTGTATGAGAGTGTCCCGTGCTGTATGCGAGTATCTCGTGTTGTATGAGAGTGTCCCGTGCTGTATGCGAGCGTCTCGTGTTGTATGAGAGTGTTCCGTGCTGTATGCGAGCGTGGCGTGTTGTATGAGAGTGGGACACATGTATTCATGGTTCGGGTTAAAACAATTTTATTGATTTATTTACTGCAAAACCACTCATAATCATGTTGAGAAAAGCTCTGACTGTCAATTTCAATTTGAACTGTTATCATTATTATGTAGACCATAGCTATTTAAGTCTACATCCGTTATGTCGAATTCCGTCGGACCGAACAAAATACTTCGACATTACCGAAGATTGACTGAACGAAATTCGATATAAACAGAGCCAGTTATATGTAAAATGATAGTGTCTGAAACGGGACTTTGATCCGACTTCGAGATATCCGGAGAATTCGACATAACCGACTTTGACATAACGGATGTAGACTTACACTGTTGTATATTGCAATATACCTTGTTATTGCATGCACTGTTGTTCAATATCTCATGTTGCTATGTGTATTGAGGGAAATAAAAAACTGAATTGAATCAACTTTCTTTGTTTGTTTGTTTTACTACTCTGGAATGGGTCTCTGTCTGTGTTATTGCAACTGTCCTCAACAATATGTAATGGCTAATCTCTTCAGTAGGCGTCGTTCATATAGGCAATGGTAGCAACGATAACTAAGTGTAAAACACACACGTGTATATCACTGTGAGTTGTAATTGAGGCACGGACGCTCTGCCGGGTAGAAACCCTTACAGAAAACGAAAACTTAGACTTATGTCGTTTATAAGGCGCATATAACTAACATCAAATCTGGTATATGCGAGTTATAGGTATAAGTTGCATATATATGAGTTATGTGCGGAGTTATATGTCGCTTATAAGCGCCTTATAAGTCGCATATATGCAATCAACTCGCATACAGACGGATCTGTAGTTCAGTGGTAACACGCTGGACTGGTAATCCAGGGATCGCAGGTTCGATCCACCGTCTGACCCTAATACAATTAACAGTCTTTCAGATGGACATTAAACCGAGGTCTCGTGTCGGTGCTGTACACCGTGCAGTAAAAGAACAAGAAGAGACTCTGGAATGGGTCTCTGTCTGTATCAGTGCACTATCCTCCAAAACTCTAAAATGACTAATCTCTTCAGGAGTCGTCGCTCATATGGGCAACCGGTGGCGACGATAAATAAACGTAAAACACACACATGCCAACTCGCATACATCTAATTTGCATACACAATCCATATACACATTTGTTGGTAATGGAACTACAGTGGTGAAGAAGGATTGAAATAGCATCATCCTATTCCCTTTCGGTGTTTACTTTAGTTGATTTTGGCTGTTGGGTAATACGACGATGGCAACAATATAGTATCTACAATGAGTGCCAGGTGCGTAGCTAGGTTCAATCTAATGTATAGGATAAAAAGGCTACAGGTGTTATAGACTGTAAAACTGTTTTATTGATAACTGCATGGTATAAGCTTCGTGCAGCCATGTGTTGTGTGCACACGGTGATATCATATCATCGTGTGTCAGTCTGTTTGAATCTTGCATTTAGTTTCGGTAAGATCCACCCAGGTTTATGGTGTGAGCTTATCGCGGATAATAATACTTGTGCACCGGTATTATACATGAATATGTGTGGTCTATGTACATATACATGTATGGGTATATATTTACTTGTATACAAATATGTGTATATTATACTAGAACTACTATGTACGCACTATTGTAAATATCATTGTGAAGGTATGTACTGTATTTGCATCTTTCTCTCTAAATATTATTTGCATAGATATGTATTACTAGCTTGAATTTACTTGAGGCATCTGCATATTCAGTCGACCTTTGGCTATATATAGCTTTGAAATTAGAGGTAGTGAGGGGCATCAACCTCGTTGGTGTAGTGGGAAAATAGAATGCTTGTTGTGTCATACTGCCAGTGAAGACGGAATGGATTTTAAATTATTAAAAATTGAAATGAAATGTAATACTATTACATGTGTAGACTGCATAAAATAAAACGCATGAAATAAACAATAAAGTAAATAAAAATGAATAAATATAAAACGTTTAACAGCCCCAAATTTTAGATGACAAAAAGGTTTTGTACCTAATAAAATGAACATTATAATTAACTAAATGTAGACTCGTGATTTTCTTCATTGTACAATGTTTCGAACTCACACGGAACTGTGGTACTAGCAACTTAGACCGCTCACCTTGAATTGTGAAATAAATGTTATCCAATTAAACGGCAAAAATCCATTGCAAATGAAGGGTGTAATTATGATAATGTCTAAAGTAAATTTACGCTAGCAATACTTGACGTGCATTGTACCTATACGTTGTACGATTGTCTAGTATAATTGTCATATATGTATTCTTGCGTTCTTTGTAAATTAGATGTTTATGTTGAATGCTGCTCTCCCTGCAGTGGAGGAAATAAAGTTATCTATCTAACAATGTTATCTATTTCCGGCAAAAATATAAATTGACTTAAATTTGAAATATTGATGATTTTTAGAATCTGTCTGAGTGTGCTAAACTTGTGTTCGTTTAAGGCGACACTACATTAGGTAAAACGCAACCTACTACAGGATGTAATTTTATTCCCAAATATTTGCCTAAAAAATGAGTATTTCAACTAATAAACAAACGTCGTATACGCGGTTTGTTGACATAGCAAACTAATGATAATAATGTCGACATCCATTCGGAAGACAATGTTATGTTCTATTTCGGGTGTTACGCCTGCATCAGCACCATTTAGCGCTATATCGCCGGCTGAATTGACGTTTGTTTGTTATTGGAGTCAATACTTAAGATAATACAACTATGATTAGTCTACAAATAAATATGCATAGACACACATGTGAGATATAACGGTGGTAAATCTGTACCATAAATCGAGTTATTCAAGATACATTCGTTGTCTTCCCATTTATATGAAAAAGTTGGCAGTTTCTTACGGAGGTTGGTGCACCCAAGTACCGGTTAACCGCTGGAGCCTGCCCAGGAAAGGTGTTGTTAGGTAAACTGCCCGCCGGCGATATAGCCCAAAATTGTGCTGATGCAGGCGTAAAACCCGAAATATAACATATATAACATAACATACAAGATAATATGTGATAGCTGTATTAAACTGAACACAATCAAGGATATACATGTAATGAAGTTGAATATCTTTACTTCTCCCTGTTAGCACACCGTTTAGCAGCATCATAAATAGAATGAATCTACGCACGAACTGACGTAAACAACATTAACAACAACGTGTTTGTCAAAGTTCACTGACAGTTGTAGAATGGATATTGACTTACTGTGAATGTATAAAATGGCCAAAAACATACACATGTTAGATGCAGAAAAATTATACGATATGATAAACCAATTTAACTTAATAGACATATGGAGACAAAACAACCCAACAAAAATACAATACACTTGGCACTCAAATACAAACCCACCCATCTTTAGCAGACTTGATTATTTTCTTGTCAGCCAATATCTATATAACTTAATAACAACTTGTGAAATCCAGCCAGCATATAAAACAGATCATTCAATAGTTATGTTTAAGATCAATCTTTGTATCCAGCCAAGAGGACCTGGTTATTTTAAAATTAACAATAGTATTTTACATGACGACACCTATCAAAAAACGGTAAAAGAATGTATTAATAACATAGCTAATCTCAATAAAGATGCCAACCCAAACACTCTTTGGGAAATAATGAAAGGGAGCATAAGAAATGCAACTATCAAATATTCTTCATTTAAGAAAAAAACAAATGCTAAAAAGGAAAAAGAGCTAATAAAAGACATAAATACCCTTGAAAATAATTTAATAAACACACATAGCAATGATAATCAATGCAAGATAGATTTGAAAACAGCATGAGTTGAGCAAAATATATGAAGGACAAATAAATGGTTTAATTCTAAGAGCAAAAGCAATAAACGTTGAAGGCTCTGAAAAAAACACAATATACTTTGCAAATTTAGAAAAGCGACATGCGGAAAAAAAGAACATACAGAAATTGGTATCGGAGGGTAAAGAAATTACAAATCAAAATGAAATCTTAAATGAATTGGTAAAGTTCTACAAAACACTATTCAAAAAACAGGAGATCGGTAGCCCCATTATTGATTTTTTCTCTGGGTCTATCCATAAACTTACATGTGAGCAGTCCGCACAATGTGACTGGTTGTTAACTGAATATGAGTGCTGGCAATCTTTGCTTGATATGAAAAACAATAAAAGCCCAGGCTCGGACGGACTAACAACAGAGTTTTATAAAACGTTTTGGCAAGATATCAAACTATATTATTTAAAATCAATAAATTACTCATATACTAAGGGTGAATTAACAGATCTCCAGAAACAAGGCATTATTACTTTACTACCGACATATGGCAAACAGTTAGATATATTATCAAACTGGCGGCCTATAAGTCTACTCAATATTGATTATAAAATTGCAACAAAATCCATTGCGAATCGAATTAAAAAAGTCTTGCCCATACTAATAAGTAACAGTCAAACTGGTTTTATGAAGGGACGATACATTGGAGAGACAATAGAGTATCTTAATGAACAAAATCTTCCGGGTCTCGTATTCTTTTCAGACTACGAAAAAGCGTTCAACAGTTTAAATCATAATTTCCTCTACAAATGTCTAAATCATTTTTATTTTGGAGACTCCTTCATCTCTTGGATAAAAATGTTTTACAATAATATAAACAGTATAATCATTAGCAATTGTTATTTAACAGAAGCTTTACCTATACAAAGAGGCGTAAGACAAGGCTGCCCATTATCATCATATCTATTTATTATCTGTATGGAACTTTTGTCACACCAAATTACTATTGATAATGATATAAAGGGAATCACCATAAATAACAGAGAAATAAAACAAACTTTATTTGCTGATGATGCATCTTACTTATTAAATGGGGATAAAACATCTTTTGAACGTTTAATAGATGTTATCACTCAATTTGGAACAATATCTGGTCTAAAATTAAATGTATCTAAATCAGTAATATTAAGAATTGGATCGTTGCGAAATACAAATATATCCTACTGTGACCATAAAGAATTTCTATGGACTTCTGAAAAAACAAAAACTCTTGGCATAATGTTTAGTAACAATAATGAACTGACCTTGCATCTAAACTTAGAACCAAAACTGAATGAATTTTATAACTGTCTTAAACAATGGCAACACCGTAAACTAACACTTCTAGGTAAGGTTATAGTAATAAAGACTTTTGCTCTTCCAAAATTGGTGTATCTATTTATGGTTTTACCTAACCCATCAGAAAAAGTGCTAACAAATATAAATCATGCAATATTTAACTTCATTTGGGATGGTAAACCAGATAAAATAAAACGCAGTATACTTATACAAAACTATGAAAATGGAGGAATAAAATTAACAGATATACACTCATTTCTGTACTCAATTAAGGCAAGCTGGATAAAAAGGATAACCAATAATAGCACAGGTGCTTCGAAATGCTTTTATGAAAAATTTAAACAGTTTGGTGGAAATCTATTATTTGAATGTAATTTATCACCAAACGACATAAATAGAATGTGTCAAAAACAACCATTTCTAAAAGATGTCTTGAATTCCTGGTTTAAAATAAAGCTTATGTATGAACATGATAATGAAAATGTTTTTCGTCCCATTATTTGGAATAACGCTGACATCACAATATCTGGAAAACCAGCTTTTATTCAAGAATGGTACAATAACGGCGTAAAATATGTTGATAATCTGTATGATTTTAGAAATAATAATTTTTACAGTTTTGAAAACGTACAGCAAATATATAATCTACACAATAATGACTTTTTAAAATATCACTCTTTGGTCAATAGCATTCCTAACAAATGCAAACAAAAAGTAAATCAACAAATTATTACCATGCTAAGACCAGAATCTATGTTAGAAAGAATAAAAAGTCTAAAGAAACCCAATAAATTATTATATCAGACACAAGTAAACTCAAGGAAAATAGAACGTAGAACATCTGAGCAAAAATGGTCAAATGTGTTTAGTGATGAAAATCTCAAATGGAAAATAAATTACTGTATGGCATATACAATGATTGACACCAAACTGAGAAATTATCAATATACATTTCTAATGAGACTAATTCCAACAAACAAGTATCTCTATATGTGTACATTAATTGAAACCTCCTTATGTGACTTTTGTAATATGTCCATAGAAAGTATTGACCACTGTTTTGGGAATGTCCAGTCATACAGGACCTATGGACAAACATTCGAAATCACCTACGAACCATTGATATAAACATTTCCTTAAATTTTAAAGACATCTGTTTCGGGTATGAAAACAATAACACAGTTAATTTTATTATAATATTGTGCAAATACTTCATCTCCAGAATGAAATATAACAAAATCCTACGAAAGTTTGAATCATTCAAACATTATTTGCATCAAAGGATCGAAATAGAAAAGGATATTGCAATGTATTCAGGAAAAATAGATAGACACAATTTGAAATGGTCAAAGTTCTTTCCGGCAGGCTAAGTAAATATACATGAATACCATTTTGTACCAATACGGCACAAACGACAAATTCAACTGATAAAAAGAACCCCGTAGCCCAAAATTCCCAGGTAAATAATTAACAAACTCTTATCCTATAAAAAAGATAGCAAGTAGAAACGATCCATCACTCATTACACCTATCTCCATACTTTAAACATTCAGCTGATATACCCAGATTCACACATTTATTCAAATAAACTTAGCTAATAATTATGTTATGCATTCATCATCAAGGGACGCAACACTCTAAACAAAAACCTATATTTCTTTATACATATAGATAAATGTATACAATTCGATTCATGAAAAGTTTTCCATAATATGTGAATGTACATGTATAAAGAAATAAATGGGGTTACCCGGATAGGGGCCTCAAAATGAAAAAAAAAATTACACCTTTGATTGTATGCGAAGTTTCAAAATATCTTTGACATCTTTGAGAAATGTTAATGTTTGAGTGTTTTATGGACAATTAATCAATTTCTGATATCGGGCCTTCTAGTCAAACCAGTGTATTTTACGTTTATTTTAGATGTATGTAAATATGTTATTGCGGACGGCACCGTTGCCGCTATCTTCATCATAGGAAAAGTATCTAATTAGTAGTGATTGGTTGATTCCCAAGGGTATTGATGAAGGTCAATGTTATTTATATTCCCAAGACAAGAGGCCGAAAAAATAACAATACTAATTGAAGGCCAATTTCCATTCTCCCAACCATATGCTACCTTGTAATTTCCATTCTCACAACTTATGCTACCTTGTCATTTCCATTCTCCCAACCATATGCTACCCTGTAATTGCCATTCTCCCAACCATATGCTACCTTGTCATTTCAATTCTCCCAACCATATGCTACCTTGTAATTGTCATTGTCCCAACCATATGGTACCTTGTAATTTCAATTCTC
Source organism: Archivesica marissinica (assembly GCA_014843695.1). Taxonomy (NCBI): domain Eukaryota; kingdom Metazoa; phylum Mollusca; class Bivalvia; order Venerida; family Vesicomyidae; genus Archivesica; species Archivesica marissinica. The sequence continues at coordinate 4,556,127 of CM026389.1, read as the reverse complement.
CCAACCATATGCTACCTTGTAATTGCCATTCTCCCAATCATATGCTACCTTGTCATTTCCATTCTCCCAACAACATGCTACCTTGTCATTCCATTCTCCCAACCATATGCTACCCTGTAATTGCCATTCTCCCAACCATATGTTACCTTGTAATTTCAATTCTCCCAACCATATGTTACCTTGTAATTTCAATTCTCCCAACCATATGCTACCCTGTAATTGCCATTCTCCCAACCATATGCTACCTTGTAATTTCAATTCTCCCAACCATATGTTACCTTGTAATTGCCATTCTCTCAACCATATGTTACCTTGTAATTTCAATTCTCCCAACCATATGCTACCTTGTAATTTCAATTCTCCCAACCAAATGCTACCTTGTAATTTCCATTCTCCCAATAAATGTAACCTCTTTACAAGAAAACAAAGCAGATCTTGCTCGATGTCTCTTGGAGTAACTTCTAGCCAACTTAAAGGAGATTGTCATTGCAGGTGGGGTTGACAATGAACAGGAAGTCAAGTCCTCGCTTGGACTGGCCAATATTATACCACTTAAAGCGACCCGCGAGGACGCGAATACGCGTCTTGTTCTTCATGCTATCACTATGGAATCTGACACGATCCGGTATATGATTCGTTGCTACCAGATACAGCTAACGCCCTACTTGCATTTCATGCACTGACAGGAAGGGACACCACATCGTACACATGTGGCCACAAAAAGCGGTGTGTATGGCTTATTGTATAATCAGCACAAACACAGTAATTCCAAAAAGTCTGTATACCAACTTCTACTAAGAAATGGTCCTCACCTGTATTCAAAATACTTTGTTCTTGTAAAAACACGTTGCCCTTTCATTAATGGGATTGGTAAACTTGGTGTAGATTATATCATAAAAGAAAAAAGATGCACTAAAAACATATTCTGGAATGAGGTATGGAATGCTTACATCTCTCTTATCCATACAAAATGTCCTAGTAGTTGGGATGAGTTCATCTCACAGCCTGTATGGTTAAATCATAATTTTAAAATTGGAGGAAAATCATTTTGTTACCATAATTACTTAAATAAAGGTGTGTTTTTTGTTAATGACCTACTTAAAGACAATGGCATTATTTGGACCAGTTAAGATTTGCACATAGGGCTTGTAAAATGATGAATCCAGTCAAACCATTACACTTAAGAGTAATATCGGCAACCAATAAAGGGTGTAGACCAATTTATGACATTTTGATTTTAAAAAATAAAATCACCCCAAAGTCATGTTCGAAATGGCAAACAGAACTGAACTGTGGCGTTTTAAAATTGGGAAACAATCTATAGTTTACCCTTTAAAGTTACTAAATATTCCAAACTACTCTGGTTTCAATACCGATTTACACATAGAATCCTCGGTACTAATTACTTACTTAACAAAATGGGTTTGAAAGATGATAATTTATGTTCCTTTTGTAAAGCCAACCCTGAAACACTCGTCCACTTATTCTGGGAATGTGAGGTGATTAACATATTTCTAAATAATTTGACATATTGGTTAAATGGACTATTTCCAATTGTCTTGCCCCAGATTAACAAACATATACTGATGTTTGGCAGTTCAAACTACACCCTACCAATCAATAATATAATTATTTCGGCAAAATACTATATATATCAGTGTAAGATGTCTTCTGTCTTTCCAGACCTTCAGATTTTTAAGAGACATATATCCAACCTAATAAAGGTAGAACAATACAACGCCATAAAAACATTGAACCTGGATACATTTTCAAAATCATGGGGAACATTTGCAACACTTTGTGGTGACATCGTTTAATAAAATTGTTTGTTAATTTTCTACTACAGTAGTTATCTCCGCTCTTCGTATTTTTTTATATTTTTCTAACAAGCCCAACATTTCCCCGTACATAACTTAAAGAAAAACAACCATGCAGACTGCTTTGCTTCTTTCTTTTTTTTCACAAAACAACAAAAAGCACAGTAATACTCCTTGTCTTGTTTAGATGGATAACTGTACAGTTATTTTGTTAATTGGACGAGTTACTTCCCTTGCATTACGGTTTTGTTAATGCTTGTATATACAATTATGTACAGTTAACTTTGTATTATATATGTATGCTTCTGTTTTACTGTTTAATAAAATGGATTACAAAAAAGAAAAAGAAATGGTCCTCTATTTCTCAATTCAGCACGCATAAACACAATGCCCTAGTCATATATTGTTTCATATGCTATATGAAAGAGATTAAACAGAAGCTATACAACGACACACCTTAGTGGTCTGAAAACCGGTACGTCCATGATATAATCGAAATCTTTGGACATACTTTTGTAAAATTCAGTTAATCTACAGAATATCATATCCTATTGCAATGTAAATAAATAATGCAACAAATAAACTAACAGTGTTCTCTGTGCTGTGTTGTTTAAAGTTCTGTCACACAATATGTCTATTCCAAATTATTTGTATTTGATTATTACATGATTGAATGATATGTGATGGATCCCCGACATAGGACGGATCTGTAGTTCAGTTGTTAACACGTAGGACTGGTAATCCAAGGATCGATGGTTCGACCCCCAGTCTAACCCTAATACAATTAACAGTCTTTCAGATGGGACTTTACACCGATGTCTCGTGTCGGTGCTTAACACCGCGTACGTAAAAGAACCAGATGAGATTCTGGAATGAGTATCTGTCTGTATCATTGCACTATCCTCCAAAAATATAAAATGACTAATCTCTTCAGGAGGCGTCGCTCAAATGGATAACTAGTGTCGCCGATAACTACACGTAGAATACACACACCCACCCCTATCACACTTATCCTGGTCTTTCCTCCACAACGAGCACGTGGCTCAGGTACAGCTAACAGCAAATGGTCAAGAACTTGGCTGATACCAATCTCGTTATCGGAACAGAATATGCTGTGTGACTCAGTATGAGTAGCATCGAAGTAGCTTCCATACTTGGTGACACAGCAATGCTCGGTGCTGTAGACGGCGGCTAGCTGGCGGATGTTTTAGCCTGATCATGAAGGAGATGGGTGCGGGATGCGGCTTCGACCCTGATCCAGTAGCGACGAGGACACCAGCGAAGAAACTGGACCCATTATTGCTGCTGTGAGCTGACCACTGATGGAGGATGTAGTCCTAAAAGGTACCGTTTACAAAACGAAGCAGGACTTATCACTGTCAGCGCAAAACGTATGAGTGAAACACCATGTTTATCATTTGTTCGATCACCGGTCACATCGAGCTCTGATGCACCCTAATTATTGTTTCATACTCATAATTATTTGTTGTATTAATCAGACATGAACTCTTCATTAGCGAACGTGTCACGCGATTACATTGTAGGAAACGTATAATCCAATAAGGCAAACATGTAGCCGGAATATCATGTGTATACAATTCTCAAAAACATCGTTTTACTGAATGGAAATAAGTAGTACAGGACCGAATATGGAGTAGTAATGCTTACTACTCTCTATATGGGTATTGTTTTGGATTTAGTATCAACAATTCTTTCTGAATATTCCATCCTAAACGGTACTTATCTGCTATATTAGCAGGTTTAGAACTCAATGCCGTCGTTCATGGTGGATGCCTGGCATATACATTCGGATTAAATGATTTATGGGGCACGAAAGGGGGTAATTTTAACAAATATAGTAATAATAGTAAAATGTCTTAATATCAGATACGATGGAATTATACATTGGATGCAAGAAATGACTTAAATAATTATGCTGTATAATTTATGACATATGACATTTATATGGCAGAATAAGATTTGAGGCACTCAAAGGATGCGCTATACCAAACAATATACACTTAAATACAGTTATTTTCTTAACATATTACATGAATATTTAATAGTTTACACTATCTACTTAAATTTATTAAATAGTGAACTGTATAATTATATACACACATATCAGCTTCTTAATTTTTAATAAGTTTTCATGAGGCCCCAAAGGGGTGAGTGTGCAATAAATATAATACTAATTTGTAATTTATGTATGCTTACACTCGCTGGGAACTATATTAAATTTATTATACATATACCTGCTTAAGTATGTTTAACATTTATGTTATATGTATGCATGGTGTTGTATAGAATTATACGTAAATAGGCCAATGTAGTTCTAATAACTAATATAGTTCATTTTTCTATTTGGTAAAAAAATGCATTTCATGATTTGAGAAGACTTCAGACTAGTTTAAGTTTATATTATGTGGTATAGCGCACCCTTTGAGTTCCCAGTGCATAGTACTGTATGCAGACAGGTTGTTCTCATATTCAAGTTCGCATAATATTAACATAATAATATATAATATATAACATTAGTGTAAAATTAAAGTGTTTGTTTATTATAGTGTCACCCCTATTGAAAGAGCTTCCCGCATATTATGCTTGTATGCCAGGCGCCAGGCTGGTAGGCAATCGGTAACCATTATATAACTAGCTGGCGGCTCAACAACCAGCCATAAAAGAACGAATTCCTGACGAGGTTCGAACCATCGACCCTCCGCTCCGTAACCACTAGGCCACGGAGAGTGGTGTATTTAGACCTATATTATATGGTTTCATCACAATAGATACGGGGTTAGGAACGCACTAAGTTGATCAATTCTCAGATGTATGACACGTGACTGACCAATCACATAATGGAAAATGCTTGTTAATCACAAAACGGTAAATACTAAAATAGTTCTACCCGTAGACAGGTGTTCAGAGAGCGTATAACATACTCTCTCGACCCCCACCCACCCATGGTGTATGTTGCCACTAACCCTAGATGGGCGGATTTTGTCCTCGTGTGTTCAAAACATGGGGGGAATTATGTCTCTATTCCATGATTAGTTTATAAACATTTATTTTAGCTCGATTGCGAAAATGCTTCTTACAGCATTAGTTTATTAGATCTCGAGGCTTCAATCCTGATGAAAATTATCGCCCTTAGGGATAGAAAATATGCTGTGATGTTACTTACTTTTGTTAAAGAGTTTATATCTCTTGCCCTTCTCCGCTTTACGATTACGAATGCCTTCAAGATCACGTACTTTTCAGCTGGTATGTGGAATGCCGGTTGTTCGAAAATGACATCCGGCCCTTTATCCACCAATAATAGCTGGTGGGTCGCCATATGAGTGTAATGGTGCGACCTTTAACCCCAAAACAAACAAACACAATAATTACATGTCTATAGATACGTTAGAATAACTCTAAAATGTTGACTTATTCTCCAGAATGGTAAGTTCAGATGCACGAATGTGTCAACTACCAACATAAATAATTATATTCACTACCAGCTACATTGGATCTCATTGGCCAACATTATTTAACACATCAGTCTACATGTATACTTGAAATTCCACTCGAAAACTCGGTAGATTTACCCAATTTGATGTCGAGGAAAAACACTCGTTAAAGTTAGCGTGGTAGTATGCTGCTCGGCCAAGCACTAAGGATAAGCACACACTCGTTTTAGTTACAGTACAGATGGCGTATGCATATATTTATAAGCTCGAACAAAAGTACAAAAAAACACCCAGCAAGGTATCAATATTAGCCAGCTATAGATTTTAAAATGATTGTGTTTGCTATATAATAGTTCATCAGCTCTTTGCGCCCGTCATTTGCGTCATAACCATTATCACCTCGTAATCACTATGTGTGCGCATGTAGAATGAAGGTTAGTTTGTGTTCTTTTATTCAGTTGTCATTTGCAAAATGTGATTTGTAGATATTAAAACCTACTATGGTTAGAAAGATATTGATATAAAAATAGTCTGATTCGGTAATCTTGTATCCAAAGATCAACATTCTTATATTCCTCATGTGTCTATGAATTCCACACTTATTAAGAATATTTTGCAGTTTCATCCAAAATAAATCTACCGCTGTGCAATTAATTACCCTAAATGTTATTATCCATGTGTATTAACATAAATTTATAATGTCAATATCCCTACCAAGCATGCCTTTAATAGGAATGTCAACCTCACACATCATATACCTTTTATGTTTTCAATGTGTCTATAAGTTTGATTTCGAAGTTAATGACTTGTAGCACATGATCACCATATACGGTGACTCGATGTCTCACAGGTTATATCAGTATATATACTGCTGTGGGATGGCCTTAAGTGAGGAGGGTGGCGCTAGGAAGTGCCGTTCGGAAATAAGAAACGACCAGGACTTGTCACCATGAGGAGGAAGAAGATGCCGCCTTGTCAATTTTTACTGCACCATCTCCGAAAACGCCAATACCATCACACTACCAGACAACACACTATATATCTACAGACACTTCACGATAATCGACTGTGCTACACACGAATATAACCGTCGGAGAATGCTCGCCCACATGGTGCGCTTGGCGGCGAGGATAAATAAATACAATCATCATCATCATCATCTCTCTCCGTCGTGGCGATGGATTGCACCAGGTATGAGGTTACGAGAGTGATTAATATATGTATTCAATGCTCATTTAAATTCATGCTCTTGATAAAATAAACATAACATTGTTTTTGTGGATTGAAAGTATGATTTCATATAACGGTCATCCATGCTCCTGAATTGACGTTTGTTTTTTCATCGGAGTCAATATTAAAATCTAAATAATGTCGTTTAGAGATAATTTAACTAAGAATAGTCTACACATATATAGGCACACATGTAAGATATAACGGTAAATATGTACCATAAATCGTGCTATTCAGGATACACTAGTTGTATTACATATGGATGTTTACATTATTTTGTTATGTCAACAAATCGCGTATACGACGTTTGTTTATTTGTTGAAATCCTCAGTATTTGAGGCAATTATTTGGAAACAAATTATACCATGTAATAGGAAAATACATTCTGTAGACATGTTTGTTTTCACTGATGTAGTGTCGCTTTAGGCAAAGCAAAATAGATTCATTTTGCTATCAAGCAATAGTGGATATTATAGAGCAAAATGTGTTCTTTGAGTTCAGCTTAATGCAGTTAATTTTATCAGAGCTAACATCAATCGGTTCTGAAATTCCACAGACACATTCATTTAGTACGATCATCACTTACGCAGTAATACATGTACTACAGTTGAATAGCCTCACTTCGCCTCATTAGCACACCGGTTAGCTGTATCAGACAATGTAAATGTAAATCGAAAGCCGAACCAATGCACGAACTGATGTGAACAACATTCGCAAAGTTCACAGTGCGTCGTAGGATGGGAACTTACTGTTTAGTTTAATCATATTTTATTGCTCGATTCGTTTTAGATATACATGTGAATACAAAACATGACACATTAAATACGAGTCTTACTGTGAGTGTAGATGATGACTTCTTGGAAGTGTATAAGTAATACCATTGACATTTGTGAGAAATGACAACGTTTGAGTTTTTCTATGGACGTATATTCAATATCTGAAATCGGGCCTACTAATACGGGGGTTGAAATCAGCCCTTAGAAATAGCATGCAAGTTATCAAAACATTGTATTTTATGCTTATTTTAGTTGTATGCAAATATACAATTGTTGACGGCACGGTCGCCGCTATCACCGTTGCTGGTAACTAATTATTAGTGATGATTTGATTCACATGGGTATTCAAGAAGGTCAAGATTATTGCTTTTCATAAAAAGAGTCCCGACAAATGACAAAGCTAATTACAGGCCAATTGTCATACTCCCAACTGTATCTCTGATATGAACCTTATGTTAAACTACATTTAAAACAGTATATTGAATCAAATAATAGCGTACTATATAACCTGGGATCTGGATTCCTGATCAACAACTCTTGTCAAACTGCCCTAACCACAGTACTAGATGACTGGATTACAGCTATTGGCAATAATGATGTACGTTGATACAATATTCCTTGATTTATCGAAAGCGTTTGACCGTGTAAACCATTCTAATCTCTTGTGTAAATTAGAGCTATACAGATGAAATGAGTCAACTATATTTTGGCTTAAGTTCTATCGTAATGACAGAACCCAACAAACGCACATTTCTTGTATATATTCACAACACTGTGCTCTAACTGCTTGTGTTTTACAGGGGTCGATGTTAGATGCCCTGTTGATTAATCTACATCAATGTCCTACCCAAGTCTATGAATTATGCAATGATAGATATATGTGCGAACAGAATCCTTACTTCATTCAACCTGTGTCTTGGACAATTTGCTGAATCCTTAACTCAAGACATAAATAATGTTTGATATACTTAGTATGGTGTTCAAATAATTGTATGTCAATTAATCCTGCTAAAAATAAAGTCATGTGTATCACATCTAGGTGCAAGTAATTTGACCTAATGTGGATCAGGTCTCAAACGATAATTTATGTACGTAATATATTTACTTGCAGCAGTCTAACTCTAATGACTACACGTCTGTTATCATGTAGTGCGTTTAATTGTATGTATATAAATATGGTGTATATAATTTTGGGGTTTGATGGCCTCATTGGCATTGTCAAATAAGTTTTCTCGTTAAATAAAGCATTTATTAGTAGAAATAGTTCCTTTGTTCCACAGCTTCGGGTGCAAAAGTCCGGAGTTAGTCTATACAAATTTAGTTTAGCTCCAGCGGGGTTCGAACTCCGGACCGTTCGCACCTGAAGAGAACGCGCGTCCATTGCGCTATCACAACTTCCCGGAGAATACCCACCTGTCCGTTCTGGCGACCACCTTACCATCTCACATACTTTCCAGTTGCAGGATCGAACCCGGGTTGCATTGGTGAGAAGCGGCGAGCACGCTAACAATTGCGCTAATTCAGACTAGTTGATGTGTAGAAAAGATGTGGAATAAGAAGTCAAGCCATTGCAAACTGAAGGTTGGGTAAACAGTAATATTTTGCGGAGGAATACAGTTACACACAGTGGTGAGCACTGTCAATGCTGAACATTACATTTGTGATAATTTTTGCTGTTTTTCAGTTTGATTTGAATACCTCTTCACAGTGGATGTGGTATCAGAAGAAATGAAAAATTGGAAATATAAATGAACATTACTTTTTACTATGTATTTAATGGCAATGGATTTGTTGTTTTACAACCATGATACTGATATGGGATGCCATATTGTACTCAACAATGCACACACACTCGTTAAATAGGCCTCTTCTGAAACTTTGCCTCCTCACTATATACCATTAACTTTAAAAGTAACATGTCAATTCCTTAGAATATTGCAGAGTGGTTATATATATATATATGTTCAATGCAAAAGTATGCTGAATTATTTTATGCAGATATATTTGAGACTTAAAATGAAATGGAGTCACGTGAGCACGTGAGCACATGAGCACAACTCTGGAAAGTAGTCAAAACGAACATAACCATTTGGATGACATTGCATAATAGTAGCCGATTATTTGTAGATGTTTTTGTTGTATTGCGATATCGCGCAATAATAAATTGTCAATTAAGTTTCATAAATTAAACCATTATACAATAATACATAGTAGAAATTGTATTTATCGATGTCTGCACACTATTTTTTATCCTCTTATATGTTGTAAAACAACAAATAAATTGCCTATTAAATACATAGTAAAATGTAAACACATACAGTCTGTTCATTTATATTTCCAATCTTTCATTTCTTCTGTCACATCGATCCGTTTTGTAGGACAATATCCGGGTCCTGGGTTCGATACTCGGTCAGGACACGTACAATGCACGTCCTGATCGTGGGCAATACACTGTAAACTACAGTTGGAGTAATCGGAAGAATAAAAATCCACTTATCGAATGTCTTTATATAGTTTGCACTAACTCGTCCCACAGTACACCCATGGGCTGTCCGATTAGCGCAGTGGTTAGCGCGCTCGCTTCTCACCAATGCAACAAGGGTTCGATCCTCGGACCAGGAAGTATGTGAGATGGTACGGTGGTCGCCAGCTCGGACAGTTGGGTTTTCTCCGGGTACTCCGATTTCCTCCCACACGAATGACCACATATACGCTTTCATCCGCGCCAACACAAAATTTATATAGTATTACATTAATGAAAAAGGATTAGAACCGAAAGCAGAGGTATTCTCCTATAGCTCGGTTTAACGTCCCATCTGAAAGACTGTTAATTTTATTAGGGTCAGACGGGGATCGAACCTGCGATCCCTGGATTATCAGTTCAGCGTGTTACCACTGGACTACAGATCCGTCTGTAATGTGTTATGGTACAATATTTAGAAGTAGTTATAAGGAAACGATTTTGAAAGAACTTGCTTCGCATTGAAGGGAAATTAAATTTGCATACGCTACTAGTATTACCAGCATTGCAATACGATATACAGAAATGTTCCCCAACGATCATAATTCAGTCTTCAACTTAAAACAATGCTGACTGTTTTGAGGTAATTGGTAGAATCAGTTGCAGATGCAGATCACAGTTTACCGTATTTTACCCAATCATGTGCATCATTAACTGAGCTATCGGTTGGTTGTATATGCTATGATAGATCTATGTGCATGATTTGCTGCGTTGAGTGTCACCCATGCCAACACAATGCATCCATCATACCTAATGATGTGTCTTGTTGCATATGTCTTAAGTTAGTCGTAGGCGTATAGAAACATACATATTATGTACTCTATGCTAAATCTGAACATTACTTAAATATGGCTGCAATATATTCCTGATCGTAAAATGTTTTCTACATGTGTAATGACGTCATTGATATAGAGCGATGATGGGTGCGCAAGGATACAACACGAGTCTCCCGAAAGAGAGAACATAATTTGGTATGTGAGAAAGACGAATTGCGACTGTCTCTTGTTTTATGTCAGGACGCTTAGTAAAACAGGCTAAACATATGCTAACATTGATTTCTTTGCTGTTATGGTTTTTTTACGAAGAAGCAACGAAGTTATGGAGAGAGCCGAATGAAAGTAAGATTCACCTAGTAAGCATAAGACTAACTTAGTACGCATAAGATTAACATAGTAAACATAATATTAACATAGCAAACATAAGATTAACATAGCAAACATAAGACTAACCTAGTAAACATAAGACTAACCTAGTAAACATACAACTAACCTGGTAAACCTAAGACTAGCCTAGTAAACTAAGACTAAGTAAAAATAAGATTAAGAAATATAAGACTAACCTAGTAAATATTAGACTAACCTAGTAAGAATAAGTTCAACCTAGTCAATATAAGACTAACCAAGTAAGAATAAGTCCAACCTAGTCAATATATGACTAACCTAGTAAGAATATGTCCAACCTAGTCAATATAAGACTACCCTAGTAAGAATAAGTCCAACCTAGTCTATATAACACTAACCTAGTAAGTCCAACCTAGTCAATATAAGACTAACCTAGTAAGTTCAACCTAGTTAATAGAACACTAACCTAGTAAATCCAACCTAGTCAATATAAGACTAACCTAGTAAGAATAAGTCCAGCCTAGTCTATATAACACTAACCTAGTAAGTTCAACCTAGTCAATATAAGACTAACCTAGTAAGAATAAGTCCAACCTAGTCTATATAACACTAACCTAGTATGTCCAACCTAGTCAATATAAGACTAACCTAGTAAGAATAAGTCCAACCTAGTCTATATAACACTAACCTAGTAAGTCCAACCTAGTCAATATAAGACTACCCTAGTTAGAATAAGTCCAACCTAGTCAACATAAGACTAACCTAGTAAGAATAAGTCCAACCTAGTCTATATAAGACTAACCTAGTAAGTCCAACCTAGTCTATATAACACTAACCTAATAAGTCCAACCTAGTCAACATAACACTAACCTAGTAAGAATGAGTCCAACCTAGTCAATATAAGACTAACCTAGTAAGAATAAGTCCAGCCTAGTCTATATAACACTAACCTAGTAAGTCTAACCTAGTCAATATAAGACTAACCTAGTAAGAATAAGTCCAACCTAGTCAATATAAGACTAACCTAGTAAGTCTAACCTAGTCAATATAAGACTAACCTAGTAAGAATAAGTCCAGACTAGTCTATATAACACTAACCTAGTAAGTCTAACCTAGTCAATATAAGACTAACCTAGTAAGAATAAGTCCAACCTAGTCTATATAACACTAACCTAGTAAGTCCAACCTAGTCAATATAAGACTAACCTAGTAAGTCCAACCTAGTAAATAGAGCACTCACCTAGTAAGTCCAACCTAGTCAATATAAAACTAACCTAGTAAGAATAAGTCCAACCTAGTCAATATAACACTAACCTAGTAAGTCCAACCTAGTCAATATAAGACTAACCTAGTAAGAATAAGTCCAACCTAATCAAAATGAGATTAGATATATATAGACAATACTAATTTTAAGCTAAACCTTTAAATAAGTTGGATTTCCGGTACTGACTTGGGTAATACTTATTTTATAACGAATATCAATACAGATTAAAAATAGAGTCAATCAATTTGAAAAATAATATAACTTAGGTATCCACATGTTTTATTGTATTGCATATGAACAACAGCTTGCCATAGACTGCAATACTATCACCAAATATCAGCGAAGTAAATAAATATTATAGGCCCAGTACACCTTCTGGCTGCCTATGCCCCAACACTCAGCTCTAGCCCTGATGCGAAAGACATATTTTACAGTGAGACAGACAGGATTATTGGACAACTGCCTCGTACAGAAGACCTATGCTTGCTTGGTGACTTCAATGCCAGAGTTGGAACGAACCATGACGTCTGGCCCACATGCATTGGCCACCATGGAACTGGGACAATGAAGGAAAACGGCCAGAGACTACTGGAACTATGCTGTGCCAGGAACCTGTGCATAACGAACACATATTTTCCAAACATGCACAAACACAGAGTCTCATGGATGCACCCCAGATCACACCAATGGCACCAACTAGACGTTATAATCACTAGAAGAAACCGTTTCCAAGCCGTCCACAACACACGCAGTTACCACAGTGCCGACTGTGACACCGACCACTCTCTTGTCATCGCAAATGTGGTACTGCAACCAAGAAAGAAGTTCCACCAAGCTAAGCCAAAGTGTCTCCCTAAGATCAACACGACCCATATCACCGACACAGACAGGACCAACAAGTTCATCTCCCTCATCGAGGATATCGCCCCAGCCGATGCTGGCATATCTGCAGAAGCTATATGGAGCCACCTTAACTCAACCATCCACAAATCTGCCACCGATGCCTGTGGGAAGAAGGAAAAACGAAATATTGACTGGTATGAAGCAAATGCACAAGTTCTGGAACCTGTGACAGAAAGTTAAAGACAGGCCCTCGTCAACTGGAAGAAAGCGCCAACCCAGCAACACTTGGAATCACTCAGGACATCCAGGAGTGAATGCCAGAAGACAGCCAGGAAATGTGCCAACAACTATTGGCTCCAGCTATGCTCCACCATAGAGCATGCTTCCTCCTCCGGCAACATAGAGTCCATGTACGAAGGCATCAAACAGGCCACTGGTCCCAATGTGAAGAAAACGCCTCCACTCAAAACGTCAGGCGAGGTAATCACCGACCGAAGCAAGCAGATGGAGAGATGGGTAGAGCATTACCTTGAACTGTACTCCACAGAGAACACAGTCTTTTAGGAGGCTCTCAACAGTATCCCGACACTTCCCGTACTTGAGGAGCTCGACAGCGAGCCAACCATGGCTGAACTTGAAAAAGCCATCAAAGCCCTCACCAGCGGAAAAGCAGCAGGAACTGATGCCATACCACCTGAGCTGATTAAACAAGGGAAGCCAGCTCTACTACCACTTCTCCATGAACTTCTCTGTCTATGCTGGAAGGCTGGTGAGGTGCCACAAGACATGCGCGATGCAAAGATAGTCACACTCTTCAAGAATAAGGGTGACAGAAGCGACTGCAACAACTATCGCGGCATATCCCTACTCAGCATTGTTGGCAAAGTATTTGCTCGGGTTATTCTCGCAAGACTGCAGGTGGTAGCAGAGCGCATATACCCAGAATCCCAGTGTGGTTGCCGATCTGGCCGATCCACCGTCGACATGATCTTTTCAGTGAGGCAACTCCAGGAAAAGTGTAGGGAGCAACAACAGCCACTGTACTTCGCATTCGTGGACCTAACAAAGGCGTCAGTCGCTGTGGACTTTTCAAACTGCTACACAAGATTGGCTGTCCACCAAAATTGCTAAGCATGATCACGTCGTTCCACAAAGACATGAAGAGCACCGTCAGCTTCGACGGCGACACTTCCAAGCCTTTTCCCATCCTCAGCGGAGTCAAGCAAGGCTGTGTTCTCGCACCGACGCTCTTCGGCATCCTCTTCTCACTCATCCTGACATATGCCTTCCAGTCCTCCTCTGACGGTTTCTACATCCACACCCGACACGATGGCAAGCTATACAATTTGGCCCGCTTGCGCGCCAAAACCAAAGCAACTCGTGTCCTACTCAGGGAGATGCTGTTCGCTGACGATGCAGCCCTCGCAAGCCACACACACGATGGCCTCCAGCACCTCATGGATCAGTTCTCCAATGCATGTCGTGAGTGTGCCCTAACCATCAGCATAAAGAAAACAGAGGTCATGACCCAGGACGTTGCAGATCCAGCTCCCATAGCCATTAACGGCTCTACACTCGCCATGGTCGACAACTTCAGATATCTAGGATCACTGATATCCAACAACCTGTCCTTCGAAGCTGAGATCAATGCATGCATTGGGAAAGCAGCCACCGTCATGTCAAAACTCACCAAGAGAGTCTGGGAGAACAGAAACCTAACGCTGAACACCAAGTTGAAGGTCTACCAGGCCTGCATACTCAGCACGCTCCTCTACAGCAGTGAGTCATGGACGACATATGCCAGACAAGAGAAAAAGCTGAACTCATACCATATGAGGTGCCTTCGCAGGATCTTGGGAATCACTTGGGAAGATAGGGTCACCAATACTGAGGTCCTCAGCAGAGCGAGTTCAACAACCATCTATGCAATGCTCAGTGAACGCCGCCTGCGCTGGCTAGGTCATGTCCGACGCATGGATAAAGGACGCATCCCCAAAGATCTACTGTACGGTCAACTTGAACAAGGATCACGCCCAACTGGTCCTCCCCACCTAAGATACAGGGACGCTTGTAAGAGGGACCTGCGTTCAGCGCAAATCAACATAGAGTCTTGGGAGGACACAGCATCAAACCGGTCATCATGGAGACACGTTGTGAAAGCTGGGGTCAGAGGAGCCGAGGCTGAGCGAACTCGGCTTCGTGAGCAGAAACGACAGAAGCGAAAGGCATCAACCAAACTGGATGACTCGATCTTCACCTGCGATGACTGCAACAGAGACTGCCACTCAAGAATAGGCCTACTCAGTCACCGCAGAAGATGTTCCTCAACAAGAGCGCAATCCATCGTCTCATAAGACGGACGGAGGCTGATGATGATGAAATAAATATTATACTAACATTATACTAACATTATACTAATAATACTAACATTATACTAACATTTACTAACATTTACTAACATTATACTAACATTATACTAACATTATACTAATATTATACTAACATTATAGTAACATTATTCTAACATTATACTAACATTATACTAACATTATACTAACAATATAGTAACATTATTCTAACATTATATTATCATTATTCTAACATTATTCTAGCATTATTCTAACATTATACTAACATTATACTAACATTATACTAACATTATTCTAACATTATATTAACATTATTCTAGCATTATACTAACATTATTCTAACATTATATTAACATTATTCTAACATTATTCTAACATTATTCTATCATTATAGTAACATTATACTAACATTATACTAACATTATAGTAACATTATTCTAACATTATACTAACATTATACTAACATTATACTAACATTATACTAACATATACTAACATTATTCTAACATTATACTAACATTATACATTGGTTGTTACAGTTCAACCTATATTGCATTAGAGAGAGTGCAGTGAATTTCATGGTCGTGTGGTTAAGGTTGTTGATGTAAAGTCACCTGCCCCTCACCGCTGCAGGTTCGGGTCCTACTGGGGGACTAGACTTATTTAAAGTGATGAATATATCCAGTTGGCCTGCGGAAGGTCAGTGGTTCTACCCCAGTGTCATTCCATGTCAGAAATACTTCTCGAAGGGGCATCCGGGTTCAACAATCACCAGTAACAGCTGGAGAGAGAGCAACGTATTTCATACGGTTGACTTTGTTAGTGCATCCATTCATTCCGATGTTGATCACAGTACTTCGAGGAGTTATTCAAAGCTTCGTGAACAACTCGGAAAAACTACAGCAAAATCAATACAGCAGTAAGTACCAACTAATTTTCCACACAACCTATATATCAAGGATTAAAAGAAATATTATTTACCGCAGATCACAAGGTTGCATTTCTGGAACTATTTGCAAAATAAGAGAGAAGCTTCGTGCCTTTAGTTTAACCTTTTGTTTTTTCGTGACTTTTCAGTAATCAATTCCATGTCTGCATGCGACGTTTCTATTGTATATATTAGAGTTGTTTTAAGCTATGTATCTCAGCTCATTGCGTATACCTGTCAAGCTGGCGTCAGCGTAGAGCCCATATTGCCATTTGACGTTGACCTGTGTGTGATTATGTTACATCGACGAACATAATTAGAAAATGTCGTCTGAAAAACTCGTCTGTCCGTCTGATGTATGTTTACAGATGGCACGTGCGCTATATTGATGGTCGACTGGTGATGATGAACAATGTGTGATCAAGTCGGCAAACGTAGAATTAGAAGATTACAACAGCCTTATGAACATCTTGGTATAACTATTTCTGAAATAATAATTGGTCGCGGAAGAGGGGACATATTTATTTCGGAAATCCATTATTAAAGATTAATTCCTCTCAAAACAAAGACATTGCATTATAATGATAGTGTCCCGATTTCATCGCCAGCAACATTAATAAAAATGATTAAAAGTGATGTACGTACATTTATTTAATTGCATTTAATTGCTACGCTGAAACGAATCTATGAAGAGAGTCGAATTAAAAAAATAGACTAACTTAGTCAAAATAAAATGTTATATATGTTCAACAATGTTCAAGTCAATTAATAATGTTAAAATGGATGCATTTCTCTACTGAAAAACGTGTGTAATACTGATTTACGTGACTCAGTATACGATTGTATGATAGTATGTTTTTTTAGAAATGGTACCAATCAGTTTGAATACGAATATATCTCTAAATCAGCATTAAAATCGCGCAAAGCTGAAAATATAAAAGTAAATTAAAGTGTTTGTTATTATAGTGTCACCCCTTTAAAGGGCCAGCCATTGCTGACTTATGAGACACCTATTTTTATGAACATCAGTACTTCCCGAATCCTATGCTTATATGCCAGACGCCATTATTTAACTAGCTGGCGGCTCACCATCCGGCCATATCAGAACTAACCCCTTACGAGGTTCGAACCTTCGACCTCCCGCTCCGTAGGCGGACGCCTTAACCACTATGCCACGGAGATATGTTTCCAACTATACCTACTACTACATAGTCGTCCGATTTAGTCTAAATAATTAGTTCTGTCAATAAACATCGTTTTCCGATCTGTAAGCTCTCACAAATGGACATAGAAATATCAGAAAACGGTTAGCCATGCAGTGCAAGCGATATATGTTTATTTTGCTCTGCTCAGATTAGTCCAATAATAACTATGCTCAGTGCAAGGTTGAGGTATATAGTTAATTATGTACGAACATGCTTTGTGATTATTAATCATACCGGGTTACATAGAAAACGGTTAGGTCAACAACTGTCGTATTTGTTTGTTTATTAGTTAAATTATTTCATTTATCTTGGTGAATACTTGAACATAATATGACAATTAAATATGGCGGACAGCGTAGTCGCGTTATTTGCTTACTAACGAAAAAAGTGATAAAATGACAGTTTCCTATATTTTTGATATGGATACAGTTTTGATTAAACGTATACTATTGGTGATCCATCGTGTATAGATGTGCTTTGGTGGAAATTTATGACTTAAATATGGATTTTGCTGTTCGAATACAGAATCGTTTTGAACGTTTGCAAGAGCGGGGAGAACAACACCATGCACACTATGAATTAATCAATGAACATTGAAATAACTAAACAAGATTTTATGAATAGTTCCATTGACAGTATGTTGAACCACATGTTGGTTGAACTTAGAAACATTAGAATTGAGCAGACGAGTTGCAGTTCTGGAATGAAAATGTTTGAAAAATCCCTAACAGTTATGAATGAAAAGACAAACGTATTTCATGAAATTACTGGCATATCGGTCCATTGATATAGAAGCCAGATCTAGAAGAAACAACCTCATATTCAGGGATTTCAGTGAGAATTAAGTCGAGAACTGTTTTGCACTAATACGCGATTTTCTCGACAATCACCTAGATATTGACCCTAGAGACCTGTACCTGGCCCATGCACACAGATTAGGTCAACGAAATCAACAACACCAGAGAAAGCCAATTATTGTGAATTTCAGGGACTACTGTGACACTTAGCCAATTATGAGTCTGCGTTACTATGTTGAATGGAACACCATTTTCTGTAGATGTCGACCTGCTTCGTGAAACTCAGGAGGCTTGATCCCGTATTTGGCCTCAGTACAAACTGTTGAAAAATAACTCGCCTCAGTCAAAATACAGAATGAGTACCCAACCAAACTTTTACAAGATGGAACATTGGTAAACGATTAAATGCCAGACTGGAACAAATATACACGCATCAGCAGATTATCACATATTGATCAATTAAGATGCAACCAATCAACACCGAGTATGACGTCACAGGAGGGACAACTATCCTGTGATTCAGTGCCTTCGACTAGGACTACAATTCAACACAGTAGTGTAACGTAGCAACAAATTTATTAATTTACAATGAACACATCTGCTCTCGCCATGTCTACTTACCGCACTGCGTAAATACATAGTGTGTGCAAACTCCACCATGGAAAGGAATTCAGATAAGCATTTTTTTGCTTGTTTTCCAATCCAGTTTCTTTTGTCTGGTGTATTTGAATGTATGTGTTTAACAATGTTAAGAACTGAATAAAATATGTTTAAACTAACACAGTAGTGTAGTGTATTTCGGCGTGGGTAGAACAGCGGCCCGGCTAACTCAGTTGGTAGAGCTGTCCAACTAGTGTTCGGGAGGTCGTGGGTTCGAGTCCCACGTCGGGTCACTAACCTTTCCGCTCTTTCTTTGCTTGGTCACTTTAATGGCGACGAGGATATATGGTACGGGCGAAGGAGTATGGGTGCGGCTCCAGGAATCGGAGTGCGGCTCCTAAAGAATAACAGAGGGACGAGTGTAGTGCATTTCGGCGTGGGTAGAACAGCGGCCCGGCTAACTCAGTTGGTAGAGCTGTCCAACTAGTGTTCGGGAGGTCGTGGGTTCGAGTCCCACGGTGGGTCACTACCTTTTCCGCACTTTCTTTGCTTGGTCACTTTAGTGGCAATATACATATAAATGACCAAATCTTTGTGTGTTTTACGTTTATTTATCGTCACTACCGGTTGCCTATATGAGCGACGCCTCCTGAAGAGATTAGTCATTTTAGATTGTTGGTGGATAGTGCAATGATACAGACATAGATCCATTCCAGAGTCTCCTCTGGTTCGCTTACGTGCACGGTGTAAAGCACCGACACGAGACCTCGGTTTAACGTCTCATCTGAAATGTTAAACTGTTAATTTTATTAGGGTCAGACGGGGGATCGAAAAAAAATTCTGGTTATTTGTACATCCCCCCCCAATTCGGATAGCTACCTGGAATGCTCATAAACCGCATTTCGGTGGAAAAATATCTCCCAACAAGTTGTCTGTTTATATTCGGCTACTGAACCAGTCAGGTGACAGTTGCATTAGGCTACCGGTACGCACAACGGAATGCTATTGAACCATGCTTCACCTCTGTCAGCGAAAATAGGTTAAACCTATTTAAATATTTTAAATACGGATGTAAATGGAAAAAATACGCCGGGCATAGTTTCCACCACTCTATTGACAAAGTGAATTCCTGTCGCCATATTTGTGTACATGTACATGTATTCTAGGAGCTAGCTGTAGTTGAGTATGCACTTTTATGTGCGCTCAGTTTGACTTTGGATCTTTGTTCCTGGTGGTCTGGAGATGAAAAACAGTTTGGTCACATGCTCTGGATCAGGTGCAGGAAGTCGCCATCTTGGATTGAAAATGGCCGCCATGCACAACCTATTTCATCCAATATCTCAGCTCCCAGTAGGGATAGGCTAATGAAAATGGTGGCTATATCAACATTTTTATAGTCAAGGGTTCCAATAATGTCAGTTTCAACAATATCAGATGGCCGCCATCTTGGATTCCAATATGTCCGCCTTGTAATACCTATGTTCTTACATATCTCTGTTTCTATTGCAGATAGAGTCATCAAACTGATGGCTATGTCCATGTTTTCATGGGCAAGGAATCCAATAATGCAATGTAATGGCAGTTACAACAATGATTGACGGCCGCCATCTTGGATTCTAATATGGCCATCTTATAGTATATACTGGTACCTATAACATGTTCTTCTATATCTCTTCTAGAGTAGTAAGATATGAGTTATTTAATAGGGTTTCTACAGCCTTCACCAGCTCCACACTTGCAGAACTCACAGCAAGTAATGATTTCTGATTCTGCACGGACAGACAGTACCTTTTGCACATTTGATGCAATTGCAAGGCGTAGGAAAGACACTAGATAGTACATCGTGTACTATCTCAGGTGAAAGATGACCTTCTTTGTCCAAAGTGTACCCGTACTCGGTTGGATAATGCTGAACGTTTTCTAGAAACGGTGCATGAAGCCAGCGATAACATTGAAGATATGCACGTTTTATATGGAGGTGAACACTAGCCGATGTACACGGCAGTTTTTCGAGATCTAGTTGAAATGTTTTCTTGTGGTATATTTTGTACCTCAGTTTATCGAATGTTCCTACTGTATTATCGCTAGAGATACAAGCAACCAGAAATTACTCGGCAGAATGAATCATTCCATCCATAATTGGAGCCTTTGCGAATGAAAGAACTTGCTCACACCCCAACGCTTGCGCAGTTTTAAGTGCAGACTTCTTTGTTCCTATCTTGCTTGTGCTGTCACAGCCACTCAATGCATGGATAGCTGGTAAGCTTTCAGCTACACTAGAATCTATTCCGGACCCGACATCGTGAACAGGGATTGCCCTTGTGGAAATACCCTGTCCACATAAATCCAAGAGCTCTTTCATGCCAAAATTAACACACTGTATGAAATGGTACACCAAACAGATAAAGACATCAGTGTCTGCTGATGCAACAATGACTCTCCGAAACGTATCAACAGTAACAGCATGATTCACATGGAACATGATTCTGTCATCAGCCTCCTCATTGTCACATTTCAGCAGACGCTCATATTCTTCGTTCCCCTGTACACGTTTCATGCAAGCTGTCACGTCTGTTAAGTGTGATCCTCCAAGGTATACATGTTTGCAGTCTTTGTATGTTTCAATCATCCATTTTATGACGAATTGCTGCAGTCTCACTTTGTTTTCTGTTGATGACCAGAAACTTTCCATATCGACAGGTAGTGGTTGATCAGTTCGACTAATAATAGTGTTTATTGCATCATGTTTGCTGCGACTATCACGTTCCCATTGCTTGATACTCTGTTGAATATATAAGTCGAAGATTATATCAATCCGGTTACAGTCTCTTGACAGGTAGACGAATGTGTTCCACAGTTTCTTCACCAAGTCACCAAACGTCCTGAACTTTAACTTCTTTACTGCCACTTTTCGAGCATATGCCATGAAGTCGATCAAGATTGCAGTGGCTTCATCTTCCTGTGGAATATCAGCAGGGGGTCGAATTTGCATGTTCTTCTCGATCTCACTTGTAAGTTCGGACTTTTGTAGTTTTCTTAGAAACTCATCTTTAGTTAGATAGAAAGAGGTACTTGTGAGCTCATAACGCAGTAACATTTCTATGCTGTACATTCGCAACCTCGCAAAGTCAATATTTCGCAAGGCTGAAACTGTTTCTTTCTTCACATCAATCTTCTTCTTTGGTCCAACTGCATTTGCCACTTTTCGGATCTTTGGAATTGGGTCAAACAAAAGGTACTGTCTGTCCGTGCAGAATCAGAAATCATTACTTGCTGTGAGTTCTGCAAGTGTGGAGCTGGTGAAGGCTGTAGAAACCCGATTAAATAACTCATCTCATACTACTTTAACAGAGATATGGAAGAGCATATTATAGGTACCAGTATATTCTATAAGGTGGCCATATTTAAATCCAAGATGGCGGCCGTCAATCATTGTTGAAACTGCCATTACATTGCATTATTGGATTCCTTGCCCATGAAAACCTGGGTATAGTCACCAGTTTGATGACTCTATCTGCAATAGAAACGGAGACATGGAAGAAAATAGGAATTATAAGGCGGCCATATTGGAATCCAAGATGGCGGCCACCAGTCTTTGTTGAAAATACCATTATTTTATTCCTTGCGCATGAAAACATAGGTATAGCCATCAGTTTGATGACTCTATCTGTAATAGAAACATAGATATGTAAGAAAATAGGTATTATAAGGCGGCCATATTGGAATCCAAGATGGCGGCCACCAGTCTTTGTTGAAAAGACCATTATTGGATTCCTTGCGCATGAAAACATAGGTATAGCCATCAGTTTGATGACTCTATCTGTAATAGAAACATAGATATGTAAGAAAATAGGTATTATAAGGCGGCCATATTGGAATCCAAGATGGCGTCCACCAGTCTTTGTTGAAAATACCATTATTTTATTCCTTGCGCATGAAAACATAGGTATAGCCATCAGTTTGATGACTCTATCTGTAATAGAAACATAGATATGTAAGAAAATAGGTATTATAAGGCGGCCATATTGGAATCCAAGATGGCGGCCACCAGTCTTTGTTGAAAATACCAGTATTGGATTCCTTGCGCATGAAAACATAGGTATAGCCATCAGTTTGATGACTCTATCTGTAATAGAAACATAGATATGTAAGAAAATAGGTATTATAAGGCGGCCATACTGGAATCCAAGATGGCGGCCATCTGACATTGTTGAAACTGACATTATTGGAACCCTTGACCATGAAAATGTTTGTATAGCCATTATTTTCATGAGTCTATCCCTACCAGGAGCCGAGATATTGGATGAAATAGGTTGTGCATGGCAGCCATTTTCAATCCAAGATGGCGACTTCCTGCACCTGATCCAGAGCATGTGACCAAACTGTTTTTTCATTCCCATACCACAAGGAACAAAGATCCAAAGTCAAACTGAGAGCACATACAAGTGCATACTCAACTACAGCTAGCTCCTAGAGTATTGTATGCCATATGGGTCTGAGACTTTCTGGATTTAAACAAATAAAACTTTGAAACTATATTCCCTGTAATAGGAAATGCTTCTCTACATATATACTAGAGGAAAAAGAAAACGCACCTACATTATATGATTATTATTACATGAAAAGGAAATACGAAGGATTCCATCAAAGATATATCACATCCTTATTACAAAACACAAACTGAACAACTAAAAATATTCCAAGATGTTTAAAACTTATATAGTTATTGTTTTTCGTACACTTATCCGAAGTGTGCATTTTCTATGTCCTCTAGTATACTTTGATTCCAATTTTATGTGGTTGCAAAAACTGTTGACGTTATGGATTTCCGCGTCAAAAGCTTTCCACGTTCTGGCCTTATCTCTCGTTTACCATAATGATTATATTTTACACTTTATTAAGCGACCAATAAACGATGCAAAATATTAATCAATCAAATAAGAGACTCTTCCACTGGTTTGACTCACGGAGACACAATGGAGAACTTGACTAAATACTCTAGGTTGGTCATCTTAATTGATTTCCTCTGTTTGTATCGTTGTTTCCTTTGCACCACATGCTATCCATATTCACCGTTTCTCATCATTTTGTTATTAAATTATCAAATATCGACAGATATCATACTGCACATCCAATGGCTAATTGCTATCAAAATAAATAACATGATGATGATGAAATTACATTGATCCTACCGCAATATATTTTTTAGAAAAGAACAGCAAAAGCAAAGGGTCCAACTAAAAGGACCAATATACATTTCGGGATAAATCGGACTTTATCTGTCAAGGGAGGTAATAGAAAATACCACCAATGACGCTCATTTGCTCATTTACTGTGTCGTGTTGCTTGTATTTGATCAAATGTCTGATAGTAATATATAATCTGTATAATTATATAATAAGAACTGTTATTGAGTGTCAGTATTGCCTGTTATTGAATACATTCAAAACTATTATATACTTCCCTGTTTACTCTAGTGACGTACTTCTTGATGTTGTACTCGGATAACTATTTAACTTTTTTTATACAAATTTATTTTAGCTCGATTGCGAAACAAGTTATTTCAACTTATATAAATCACTCTCGAGACCTCATTCCTGATGGAATCCATCGCCACGAGGGAGAGAGAAGAGGCAACGAGGGAGAGAGATTTAACATGCAGTTAATTCTGAGAGTGTGCTTTAATCGTTATTACATCAACTTAATAACTTAATATGTCTTATTCATTGGACACTGAAATGATGTGTGGAAGTCGTGATAGCGTGGTAAGCGGGTCCGTTTCAGATGTGAAAGGCGTGATAAAAAGGCCCGGAGTTCCCGTCCAGCTGCAACAGTTACGATTGTGTCCTAGGACATTGCCTCTTCACCCCCGCCCCCACACACACCCGAGAGGTCTCGATAGCGATTAATATAATGTAAGAACTTGTTTCACAATCGAGCTACATTACATTCGCACTACAAAATGATATAGTTGTATAATATTCGATTGCATTCCTAATGGAATATTTGAATATTACAAACGATAGTCGTTACCGTGACGAAGGTATGTAATGTAATCCCCATCTACATGTAAAGCTTCACTTAGTATTAATATTATAAAGACAATATATTCAATATTATATCACAGTAACCGGAAACAATATCTATTTTCTATTAATATTATAAAGACAATAATTATATTCAATATTATATCGCAGTAACCGGAAACAATATATATTTTCTATTAATATTATAAAGACAATATATTCAATATTATATCGCAGTAACCGGAAACACTATCTATTTTCTATTAATATTATAAAGACAATATATTCAATATTATATCGCAGTAACCGGAAACAATATCTATTTTCTATTAATATTATAAAGACAATATATTCAATATTATATCGCAGTAACCGGAAACAATATCTATTTTCTATTAATATTATAAAGACAATATATTCAATATTATATCGCAGTAACCGGAAACAATATCTATTTTCTATTAATATTATAAAGACAATATATTCAATATTATATCGCAGTAACCGGAAACACTATCTATTTTCTATTAATATTATAAAGACAATATATTCAATATTATATCGCAGTAACCGGAAACAATATCTATTTTCTATTAATATTATAAAGACAATATATTCAATATTATATCGCAGTAACCGGAAACAATATCTATTTTCTATTAATATTATAAAGACACTATATTCAATATTATATCGCAGTAACCGGAAACAATCTCTATTTTCTATTAATATTATAAAGACAATATATTCAATATTATATCGCAGTAACCGGAAACAATATCTATTTTCTATTAATATTATAAAGACAATATATTCAATATTATATCGCAGTAACCGGAAACAATATCTATTTTTTATTAATATTATAAAGACAATATATTCAATATTATATCACAGTAACCGGAAACAATATCTATTTACGGTTGTTAAGCTTTTTGTATATTTTTCTCAAAATATTTCCTTTTAGAGTCAAACTATGCAACTTGTATTTATCCTATATTTCATTAATTAGGTAACTAAGTGACGTCAATTTCACAATTGTGTTAGTTGTTTTCTGAGGAGTTAAAAGTAAAGCGACGCCACGTCATTTTACATTACGCCCCTGGGAAAAATAACAAACATCCGAATGAGATAAGGTCAACATTAATACAAATCTCCTTCTTAAATCTTACTTCCGGTTATAATGATAATAAGA
Organism: Archivesica marissinica; assembly: GCA_014843695.1. Taxonomy (NCBI): domain Eukaryota; kingdom Metazoa; phylum Mollusca; class Bivalvia; order Venerida; family Vesicomyidae; genus Archivesica; species Archivesica marissinica. The sequence goes on along the minus strand of CM026389.1, from coordinate 4,529,983 downwards.
TTAATCATGACGTTCAAATTATATTAGGTATATGCATCCATATTTGAAGATTCTGGCGACGTATATTCCCTTGTACCGTGGTGTAATGCACTTTCTTTAGTCTTTAGGTTGTCCGATTAGCGCAGTGGTTAGCGCACTCGCTTCTCACCAATGCATCCCGGGTTCGATCTTTGGACCGGGAAGTATGTGAGATGACACGGTGGACGCCAGAATGGACAGGTGGGTTTTCTCCGGGTACTATGGTTTCCTCCCACACGAAAGACCCCATATACGCTTTCATCCGTGCCAACGAGAGTGATTAATATACGTTGTTAAAACTTGCTTCGCAATCGTTGTATAATAAATCAAGTTTCAACTTTAGTCATACTATGGAATAATGCGCTGTAAAGACTGTACCAAACAAGCACTCAACAAAATACGTTATTTATACAAAAACAAACAAAAACTACAAAATGACTAGACAATGCATCCGCTTAAATGCTGATCAGCCGGAAGAAGTAGTTAGTTTCCGTGACGTTATCGTTTATTGTGCAGTGATGAAGAATGTCTGAGTGGGTTGACCTGCTAGACTTTTGTGAAAGCTTTTATGGGATACCATTAAACACCAGATGTCTGTTTCACAATGAACAAAAATACTCAGATTTTAAATGCCTGACACATTGGTAAGCAATCAAAAAGAAAATGTCTGACGAGAAATGTAAGAAGTTTAGTGAAGCTGTACCTGTTGGACGACGACTGAGATCTGAATGAGACGCATCGGTTATTGCCTCACTAAAAACAAATAGCCCCTCTTATATATTTGTCTCTGTTTTTATCGTTGTTTCCTTTGCACAACATCTTACCAATTTTCATCCACTTTCTCATCTTATAATTAGTAAATAGCTCGACATATTCTATAGTATACCCAATGGGTATGTATCTGTACAATATTCTTATCAATGAATTTGATTAAATCATATGTATCATACCGCAACATCTGGTTAGAGAACAACAGTAAATACAAAGGATTCCAACTAAAATGACTGATATACAGTTCGGGATATATCGGACTATATCTGCCAAGGGAGGTACCAGAAAGCCAATCGTGGTCGCTCATTATAATCAGACGTTTGGTTTGATAGTATGGTGTATATACATCGTTGCATCTAGGTTAGAAAGATCTAGGTCCGCCTCCGTGGTGGAGTGGTTAAGGTCGCTGACTTGTATACCACTGTAACCTATCATCACTGATGGTCACGGGTTCGAGCCCAGCTCAGGCCGTGTCTCATTTATATGAAAAAGTTGGCAGTTTCTTACGGAGGTTGGTGCACCCAAGTACTGGTTAACCGCTGGAGCCTGCCCAGGAAAGGTGTTGTTAGGTATACTGCCCGCCGGCGATATAGCCCAAAATGGTGCTGATGCAGGCGTAAAACCCAGGAAAAAAAAGATCTAAGTAATACCTACCTCTGTCGCCAAAAGTTTGAAACATAGGAGGAAGTATGCTGCATGCCTCAGTTGCACAGATACATGTTCTCATAAAAGAAGACTGACAAAGGCACAAGAAAAGTGACCGAACACTTTGAAACCTTTCTTATAGTATAACAACTGATAACAATTATACTGATACCAAAACGAAACTGTGCACTCACCTTAGCGGTAAAATTGATATCCTTTTTGAAAAAAACAATAGACTTATTTGGTATCAAAATGTGTAAATTAGTGCAATGTGTGAAGGATTTTCTTCACTCAAGATAGAAACATAAATAATTCGAAATGTTGCAACGAAAAAGTAATGCTCAATATAAAAGTAAGTGCACATTTTTTAATGGTGTCAGCAAAATTATGTTACATCAACGGTGGTGTCTGTCAGATCATGTGTTTCGGATCCGTCCACCTTTACACGTTGTACCTTAGATTGCTTCTTCCCATGTACTAATTTGACATCCACAATGGCATTGTTACCTGCAACAACAATAGCCAGTCTGCTGTGAGGCCCCGCTTTCCATTTGTAAAAGACAAAAATCAATAAACTTTAATATATACCAACGTCGACGAAGTCAGACAGAAGACAATAGGTTAACGACACAGTTACCATGTTTAGGCAATTGCTACCATTGAATTTGTCGTGCGTTGTGAAGTTGGAACAAACAGAACAATTCAAAACTTCAAACAGATGTTTCCGGAAATCGATAGAGCTATCATTCCACTTTGACAGCAATATATGATCTATTGTCCATTGTCTTAATGGGAATACGACAAAAACTATATAAGATGTGCAGTAGAGTAATTAAATGTCAGACTGGCTTGATGAAGTACGAAGCCTTTAAATATTTACAGACAGGAACTCGCATTTATCGTTACTTAGAGGATGTTCTTTGAAAATGTCAAATATATAGTTATTTTACATGCCTGGTGTACATGACCACACGTACATGTGACATCTGTTTATGGCCCCATTCGAAATACTGTTAATAGTATTAGATTCGGAAGTGAATCGATTTCACGACACCTTGATTTGCAGTCCAAAGTATTAACACATGGAATGTTGGTCAGCCCATTGAGTTTGTTTGTTTGGGAATCAAAGTCTGTGTTTTACCTTTATTAATCGTTGCTACCGCCGATTGATTATATGAGCGACGCCTCCTTAAGATATTAGTCATTTTAGATTTTTGGAGTTTTTGAGGATAGTGATGCAATGATACAGACAGAGACTATTCCAGAGTATCCTCTTTTACGTGCACGGTGTACAGCACCGACACGAGATCTCGGTTTAAAATCCCATCTGAAAGACTGTTAATTTTATTAGTGTCAGATGGGGGATCGAACCTGCGATCCCTGGTTTACCATTCCAGCGTGTTAGCACTGGACTACATATCCGTATGTGGTAATCAAACAGCTTAGGTTATATATGGTGACCCCGAGGTATTATTGGCATAGATAGGCCCTGGAGTAACTCACTTTCAGGCATGGAAGGGCACTCAGGTAGAGCCGCCGACCTTCCACGTGTCTGTTGGATAGCTTCCACACGTAACATAATTCTATTTCTGCAATGGAATTCGGAGCTACAGTGGTGATGAACAAAGTATTTGAAGTTGACGACCGTAGGGTTTGAGGAGTCTGCAAATTAATAATAATGACTAGTCGAGAATATTAAATACCAGAGTTTACTAGGAACCCGTCTTGCATTTTGAGTCCAATTAGATACACTAGTGAGTTACTACCCTTCAATACTCATAAAAGTAAGCAAGTTCTTGCAACTTAATATATAAATCACCATCGAGACCTCATTTCCAGGTGTAATCATTCTCCACGAGGGAGAGAGAAGAGGCAATGTGGAATGTTAATGCGCAGCTTGCCTAAGGACACAATTGCAACGGCTACAGTTGGACGCGAACTCGGGGCCTTTCATACTTGAAGCGAACTCGTTACCACTCGGCTATCACGACTTCTCTGTGAACGTAGTAATCGCTGTTTCCTATGCATCACATACTATCATTATTCATCCGTTTGTTTTCATTTTATGATTTTTACAATAAAAAAAAATCTCGACAGATATCCAATTGGGTATTTTAACGTAAACATTGTAATTAATTAATTAACATTATTTTGAGAAAATCGCATTAACCATACCGCAACCTCTTGCTATGGGAACAACAATAAAAACAAAGGATTCCAACTAAAAGGACAACATACTTCGGGATAAATCGGACTTTATCTGCAGTAATAGAATAACCAATGCTTCTCGTTCAAATGACACCCACTGCGATGAGTAGGTAGTGTCACAATTATTACTCAAAATTTAAATTTAAGACTAGATTAACGCATGCTTTGCCTCATCCATGCATTAAAATATCCCTGACAAATCTCATCAGTACTTTATTAATGTAACCGCACTGCCATGTATCGTTTTGCGTACATTTGTGTTTTATTACATGCAATCGATATAAATGCCTTTTTCAAAATCATTAACGTCCCTGATGAAGACAATGGATGTGATTAATGGATAATTGCTTGCTAGTTCATGATTCATCTCGAATCATATACCAACTGTAACACATTATAGATAATGAGTTCTGTAATGTTATGGAAATGACTTTTCTGAAAATAAAGTAAACAAAACAATATAATGCATTCTATATATACGTCGAGTTTATTATATATATAACGCATAATGTTAAGGCTTTTAGCGGTGACAAAAAAAGTAATTTCCTGTCTATCCTCCCATTTGGACTGAATTCATAATATCTCAACAACATTTCTCGGATAATTAAGTATTGCTTCTGTATATACGCCCACTTAGCTATCATTCGAAATGGTCTTTTCATGTAAGAGGGGCATTGACTTCAAGGTTGTTTATCTTCAAACCACTTACCCTTCGCCGATGAAGGTTCGAATCCAAATGAGGTTGTCGAATTCTTTCTTTAGAGGACGCTATACAGCTGTCTTGCGGACTATTAATTTCACGTGTTTCGTTAGAATAGCGTGCACTAGTTGTCTTCCCGGAACGTATTCAATACTGTGTATGTATTGGTCAGTTATGTGCACATGATTTCATGTTAGGTGTATTGTAGATTTGTCAATAATTGTGCTCTTTCTATCAGACGATTTCTCACGGTACCAATCTCGTTTTTGTTTTAATATAAGACGTATTACATATAATGCATTTCGACTACATAATGATATGTACACAAATATGTTAGAAATGTGATATCATACGTCTAGGCAGCAATGAGGTCCGACATTCAGCGATTTGACATTGACAAACGGACACAGGTTTCCAGAGCAATTTCATAGACAAATATGTTTTAATCTCTGGTTGTTCCTGGGCGAGTCTAATCGCGAATTCATGTTTATGTATGTTATGTTATATTTCGGGTTTTACGCCTGCATCAGCACCATTTTGGGCTATATCGCCGGCGGGCAGTTTACCTAACAACACCTTTCCTGGGCAGGCTCCAGCGGTTAACCAGTACTTGGGTGCACCAACCTCCGTAAGAAACTGCCAACTTTTTCATATAAATGAGACACGGCCTGAGCGGAGCTCGAACCCGTGACCATCAGTGATGATAGGTTACAGTGGTATACAAGTCAGCGACCTTAGCCACTCGACCACGGAGGCGGACTTGTTTATGTATGGTATCATCGTTAAGATACGACGAAGTCGTGGATAGCGCAGTGGATGCGCGTTCGCTTCGAGCCGTTATGATTGTGCCCTTAGGCAAGGCATTTAAATTCCACATTGCCTCTTCTCTCTCCTTCATGAATGAGGTCTCGAGAGTAATTACTATAAGTTGAAAGAACTTGTTTCGCAATCGAGCTAAAATAAATGTGTATAGAATTGAATAAGATACGAAGAGCTTCATATACATACATCGAGACATATTTATCAGCATACATTTACATGTACATGTATGATAGCAGATACATTCAAATGGATTATGTTAATGCAATACGGTTCTTTAATACATGTATATATACAACCCGGTTACCTAAATCGCTATAAAAATAAACAGTATTCGTCTGATCTTGCAAACATGTGTCTGTGTTGTATTTATAAAATCATTTGGAGTGTAGAAAAGACGGCCCATACCTTACGCTTTCCTATCTCTTATCCAAGATAAAAGAGTAATAAATAGATAAACAAAACAATAGTTCATGGAACATAACGAACTCTACTGGGTCCGTTTACACAGATGGGGGAGATGGGTTTTTATCTGCATTTACAGACACTGATATTATACATAATTCTAACACGACCCAGCTAAAAACATACATACTTGTAGAGTAAAATCTACCTCGGGTTATTCTGCGATATACCTACCTTGAACTATTCTGCGCGCGCACCGTGTTTTGGCTATTCCATTTGTACAATGCGTGTGAATATTTTGAATGAAAGTCACGTCATGTTTGTAAATACTACCGTGGGAATTCGCGGAAGTGAGCTATTTTTAGAATCAGATAATCTCTTTTGTCCGTCTTGTTTTTCTGTTAAGTAACGTTTCAGTTACTATTCTGTACAGTTTTATTTGACAAAATAAATTAGTTACAACTTTTGTTCATTTATGCACTAGATTGATATTTTCCATAATAAATAACGTCATCACCCCTTACGCGGGAGGACATTTCGAAAGCCAAATGCAGCGGAGTACCACGGCGTTTGAAGAAAATACTCCTTTGATTCTCGTCTAAAATTATTAGAAGTAAGTCGTGTTAGAATTGAAATAATAAGTATCAACCGTGGTATATCGCAGAATAGCCCGAGTTTGAAGTTCTTATGCATAGAAATATATCACGAAGTTATATCATTTTAATAACATATTAATACTAGAGGAACGACTTACTAATTTTAAAGTTAATAAGATGACATGAAATGACATAAGTAGAGCATGTTTGACATATATTCAGCCTTGTTATACTTTATTACATCCCTAATTGTCGGGTAATTCCATGTTTACCCAATTTTAAGTATACAAATAGAACACTTATACCGAAATGTTATTCGTATGAAAAGGTCGTATATCTAAGCATTATGACCTGGGTGTACAGAACGTAAATAGTGCAAAGAGGTCGTCATATCGCACTATATACAATATGCCAGATGTAATCCAGCGCCAAGAGGCATGTCGGCTTACATGTATTGTCTAAGAATACCACACGATTGGAATGCAGTATGGTTTTCGTACTGCTAAAGTCGCTGTGATGTCTCAAATGCCTCTCCATCTCATTGAAAGTGTCATCCACAGAAACGAAGCAACTAGACTCAAATATACTAGAGGACATAGAAAACGTACACCTACATTATATGATTATTAATACATGAAAACGAAATACGAAGGATTCCATCGAAGCTATATCACATCTTTATTATAAAAAACAAACTGAACAACAAAATATTCCAAAATGTTTAAAACTAATATGTATTTATATAGTTTTTCATGTAAAAACACACCTACCCGAAGTGTGCGTTTTCTGTCATCTAGTATAAAATGCGAGTTGCTATAATCTGTCTTAATTTACTGACACATGGTGCAAGTGTATCTTGTCGAAAATGTGATAAAAGTGCATATCATAGAAATGCATTTCACAGAACTCAAGTCCTAAGAGTCATAAAAATAGTTTGTGTGTGTTGTGTGTTAACACAATACACATCGTTATGGTACAATGGTACTGATAGACGAAATAGAATATGTCAACAGTGTTATATGAATGCTATAGAAACCGAGTACCATTTATTAATGACATGTCAAAAATACTCGAATATACGTTCTAAATATTTACAAATATACCATGGCCGAGATTAAGATAGAATCTCCTCTAATAGGAAACGGCTCATCACTATCCACATTTCATAGGAAGCATATAATATTATACGCTAAGAAATTGAATTCACTTATAGTATGTACAAAAAATCAACGCTTATTGTTAAGAATATCTAAATATTTAACAGAGGCCTTTATGAAACGTTCTAATACCTTTGAAAGTGTGACTGTTTCTTTATTGTACTGTAAACATATGTATATGTATGCTTACATTGTACAATCCTATCATTATGTGTATTGTACTGTATTTGTATTGTGTCTGTGCCATTTGTCTACATATTATATCAATGTCCAAAGGCAAAATAGTGCGAAAGAACAACTTGAAATTTGAAACTGTTCATTATCCAAAGGCATGTTTTATGTTGATTTGCTATATAAATGTTTTTTATTATATAATTATATTTTCCGGATTTATTGGGAATATATTAAGAAGCCTATTATCGATCCTCAGATTGTGCGATTTTGAAAGGGGAACCAATAGATGCAATACTACACATCACAACAACAACACACAACAACAACAACAACAACAACACACAACAACACACAATACCAACAACATCACACAACACCAACAACAACACACAACACCAACACCTCACAACAACAACAACACCAACAACAACACCAACAACAAACAACAACACACAACAACACACAACACCAACAACACACAACACCAACAACAACACACAACACCAACACCAACAACAACACACAACAACAACAAACAACACACAACACCAACAACAACACCAACAACAACACAAAACACCAACAAACAACACCAACAACAACACACAACACCAACATACAACACCAACAACAACAACAACACCAACACACAACACCAACAACAACACACAACACACAACACACAACAACACACAACAACACACAACAACACACAATAACACACAACACCAACAACAACGACAATACACAACACCATCAACAACAACAACAACAACACACAACAACAACAACAACAAGACCACCACACAACAACAACAACAACAACAACAACAACAACAACAACAACAACAACACCACAACAACACAACAACACACCAACAACAACAACACAACACAACAACAACAACAACAACAACAACAACAACAACACAACAACCAACAACACAACAACCCAACAACAACAACAACACAACACACACAACAACAACAACAACAACAAACAACAACAACAACAACAACAACAACAACAACAACAACAACAACAACAACAACAACAACAACAACAACAACAACAACAACAACAACAACAACATGGGTGATCGAACCTGCGATCCCTGGATTATCAGTCCATCGTGTTACCACTGGACTACAGATCCGTCATACTTTCTGTTTCGTGTGAGTATATATATGAATGGTCTTACAATATTTTAGGAAACTAGATCCATTGTATCACATTGCCACAGTAATTTAAATAATAAACGTTTCTGTTTGCCTGTATCATTTGAGCCTTATTACACCCCAAGGAAATAATATAAAATTAGTTGCATTCCTGTAGTAAATAGTCCTCTATAATCAAACAAACAAGTAAATTCACACGATACTTTTAATGACTAAATTGTATAATTATCACAAGTGAATATTTACTATATGAGAAATGTGTCAACTGCAAGCTATCATGCCGCAACAAATCAGAATATTTCCAGATGATGTTACACGTGTGTGATAATGGCCCAATTACACTGTATACAAGCAAATTTATGTGATAACATAATTGATTAGTTTTGAGAACGCGAACACCGTACCTATCATACATTTGTGAAATAAAGTATATAAACACTATAATTATAGCATGTGATAAGATATTAGTGGCAACAAGCAATTAATTGACCGTCACACGTGTGTTTGGCTTTTATTGATCGTGTTTGCCTGTTTTCGACATGAACGATGTTTCCGGAAGATATTAATCATTTTGCTGTTGGAGGATACAGACATAACACCATCCCCACTGATACAGACATAACACCACCCCACTGATACAGACATAACACCACCCCCATTGATACAGATACAACACCACCCCACTGATACAGACGTAACACCATCCCCACTAATACATACATAACACCATACCCACTAATACATACATAACACCATCCCCACTAATACATACACAACATCATCCCCACTAATACATACATAACACCATCCCCACTAATACATACATAACACCATCCCCACTGATACAGACATAACACCAACCCCACTGATACAGACATAACACCAACCCCACTGATACAGACATAATACCACCCCCACTGATACAGACATAACACCATCCCCACTGATACAGACATAACACCATCCACACTGATACAGACATAACACCAACCCCACTGATACAGACATAATACCACCCCCACTGATACAGACATATCACCATCCCCACTAATACATACATAACACCATCCCCACTGATACATACATAACATCATCCCCACTAATACATACATAACACCATCCCCACTAATACATACGTAACACCATCCCCACTAATACATACATAACACCATCCCCACTGATACAGACATAACACCATCCCCACTGATACAGACATAACACCAACCCCACTGATACAGACATAATACCACCCCCACTGATACAGACATAACACCATCCCCACTAATACATACATAACACCATCCCCACTGATACAGACATAACACCATCCCCACTGATACAGACATAATACCATCCCCACTAATACATACGTAACACCAGCACCACTGATACAGACGTAACACCATCCCCACTGATAAAGACGTAACACCAGCACCACTGATACAGACGTAACACCATCCCCACTGATACAGACATAATACCATCCCCACTGACACAAACATAACACCAGCCCAATGATACAGATTTAACAACAGGCCCACTAATACAGACAGAACACCACCCACACTAATACAGACATAACACAACACCCACTGATATAGACATAATACCATCCCCACTAATACATACATAACACCAGCACCACTGATACAGACGTAACACCATCCCCAGGGATACAGACGTAACACCAGCACCACTGATACAGACATAATACCATCCCCACTGATACAAACATAACACCAGCCCAATGATAAAGAAATAACAACAGGCCCACTAATACAGACAGAACACCACCCACACTAATACAGACATAACACAACACCCACTGATATAGACATAATACCATCCCCACTAATACATACGTAACACAAGCACCACTGATACAGACGTAACACCATCCCCAGGGATACAGACGTAACACCAGCACCACTGATACAGACATAATACCATCCCCACTGATACAAACATAACACCAGCCCAATGATAAAGACATAACAACAGGCCCACTAATACAGACAGAACACCACCCACACTAATATAGACATAACACAACACCCACTGATACAGACAGAACACCACACCCACTGATACAGACAGAACACAACACCCACTGATACATATATAACACAACACCCACTGATACAGACAGAACACCAGCCCTACTGATACAGACATAACACAACACCCACTGATACAGATATAACACAACACCCACTGATACAGACATAACACAACACCCACTGATACAGACAGAACACAACCCCACTGATACAGACAGAACAACACCCACACTGATACAGACAGAACACCACCCCCACTGATACAGAGAGAACAACTCCCCCACTGATACAGACAGAACACCACCCCACTGATACAGACAGAACACCACCACCACTGATACAGACAGAACACCACCCCACTGATACAGACAGAACACCAAACCCACTGATACAGACATAATACCATCCCCACTGATACAAACATAACACCAGCCCAATGATAAAGACATAACAACAGGCCCACTAATACAGACAGAACACCACCCACACTAATACAGACAGAACACCACCCACACTAATACAGACATAACACAACACCCACTGATACAGACAGAACACCACACCCACTGATAAAGACAGAACACCACACCCACTGATAAATATATAACACAACACCCAATGATACAGACAGAACACCAGCCCTACTGATACAGACATAACACAACACCCACTGATACAGACATAACACAACACCCACTGATACAGACATAACACAACACCCACTGATACAGACAGAACACCACCCCACTGATACAGGCATAACACCTTCCCCACTGATACAGACAGAATACCACCCCACTGATACAGACAGAACACAACCCCCACTGATACAGACAGAACACCACCCCCACTGATACAGACAGAACACCACACCCACTGATACAGACATAATACCACCCCCACTGATACAGACAGAACACCACCCCACTGATACAGACAGAACACCACCTCCACTGATACAGACAGAACACCACCCCACTGATACAGACAGAACACCACCCCCACTGATACAGACAGAACACCACACCCACTGATACAGACAGAACACCACACCCACTGATACAGACATAACACAACACCCACTGATACAGACAGAACACCAGCCCTACTGATACAGACATAACACAACACACACTGATACAGACATAACACAACACCCACTGATACAGACATAACACCACACCCACTGATACAGAGAGAATACCCCCCACTGATACAGACATAACACCACCCCCAATGATACAGACAGAACACCACCCCACTGATACAGAAATAACACCACCCCACTGATACAGACAGAACACCATACCCACTGATACAGAAATAACACAACACCCACTGATACAGACATAACACCACCCCACTGATACAGACAGAACACCACACCCACTGATACAGACATAACACAACACCCACTGATACAGACATAACACCACCCCACTGATACAGACATAACACCACCCCACTGATACAGACAGAACACCACACCCACTGATACAGACAGAACACCACCCCACTGATACAGACAACAACCCCCACTGATACAGACAGAACACCACCCCCACTGATACAGACAGAACACCACCACTGATACAGACATAACCCCCCACTGATACAGACAGAAACCACCCCCACTGATACAGACAGAACACAACACCCACTGATACAGACATAAAACAACACCCACTGATACAGACATAACACACACCCACTGATACAGACAGAACACCACCCCACTGATACAGACATAACACCACCCCCACTGATACAGACATAACACAACACCCCACTGATACAGACAGAACACCACCCCACTGATACAGACATAACACAACACCCACTGATACAGACATAACACAACCCCCACTGATACAGACAGAACACCATCCCACTGATACAGACAGAACACCACACCCACTGATACAGACAGAACACCACCCCACTGATACAGACATAACACCACACCCACTGATACAGACATAACACCACCCCACTAATACAGACATAACACCACACCCACTGATACAGACATAACACCACCCCACTGATACAGACATAACAACACCCACTGATACAGACAGAACACCACCCCCACTGATACAGACAGAACACCACCCCACTGATACAGACAGAACACAACACCCACTGATACAGACAGAACACCACCCCACTGATACAGACAGAACACCACCCCCACTGATACAGACAGAACACCACACCCACTGATACAGACAGAACACCACCCCCACTGATACAGACATAACACAACACCCACTGATACAGACAGAACACAACACCCACTGATACAGACATAACACAACACCCACTGATACAGACAGAACACCACACCCACTGATACAGACAGAACACCACCCCCACTGATACAGACATAACACCACCCCCACTGATACAGACATAACACAACACCCACTGATACAGACATAACACAACACCCACTGATACAGACATAACACAACACCCACTGATACAGACAGAACACAACACCCACTGATACAGACAGAACACCACACCCACTAATACAGACAGAACACCATCCCCACTAATACAGACATAACACAACACCAACTGATACAGACATAACACCACCCCACTGATACAGACAGAACACCACACCCACTGATACAGACATAACACCACCCCCACTGATACAGACAGAACACCACCCCACTGATACAGACATAACACCACACCCACTGATACAGACAGAACACCACCCCACTGATACAGACAGAACACCACCCCACTGATACAGACATAACACCACCCCACTGATACAGACAGAACACCACACCCACTGATACAGACATAACACAACACCCACTGATACAGACATAACACCACCCCACTGATACAGACAGAACACCACACCCACTGATACAGACATAACACCACCCCCACTGATACAGACAGAACACCACACCCACTGATACAGACATAACACCACCCCCACTGATACAGACAGAACACCACCCACTGATACAGACAGAACACCACACCCACTGATACAGACAGAACACCACCCACTGATACAGACAGAACACCACACCCACTGATACAGACATAACACAGCACCCACTGATACAGACATAACACAACACCAACTGATACAGACATAACACAACACCCACTGATACAGACATAACACCACCACACTGATAAAGACTGAACACCACCCCCAATGGTACAGACAGAACATTAGCCCCACTGATACAGACATAACACCCACTGATACAGACATAGCACAACACCCACTGATACAGACAGAACACCACCACACTGATACAGACAGAACACCACCCCACTGATATAGACAGAACACCACCCCACTAATACAGACAGAACATCACCCCATTAATACAGACAGAACACCACCCCACTAATACAGACAGAACACAACCCCACTAATACAGACAGAACACCACGCCACTAATACAGACAGAACACCACCCCACTGATACAGACAGAACACCACACCACTGATACAGACAGAACACCAACCCACTAATACAGACAGAACACCCCCCACTAATACAGACAGAACACCACCCCACTAATACAGACAGAACACCACCCCACTAATACAGACAGAACACCACACCCACTGATACAGACAGAACACAACACCCACTGATACAGACATAACACAACACCCACTGATAGAGACAGAACACAACACCCACTAATACAGACAGAACACCACCCCACTGATACAGACAGAACACCACACCCACTGATACAGACATAATTCAACACACACTGATACAGACATAACACAACATCCACTGATACAGACATAACACAGCACCCACTGATACAGACATAACACAACACTCACTGATACAGACATAACACAACACCCACAGATACAGACATAACACAACACCCACTGATACAGACATAACACAACACCCACTGATACAGACATAACACAATACCCACAATACAGACATAACTCAACACCCACTGATACAGACATAACACAACACCCACTGATACAGACAGAACACCACACCCACTGATACAGACAGAACACCACACCCACTGATACAGACAGAACACCCCCCACTGATACAGACATAACACAACACCCACTGATACAGACATAACACAACACCCACTGATACAGACATAACACCACACCCACTGATACAGACAGAACACCACCCCACTGATACAGACAGAACACCACACCCACTGATACAGACAGAACACCACCCCCACTGATACAGACATAACACAACACCCACTGATACAGACAGAACACACAACCACCCACTGATACAGACAGAACACCACCCCACTGATACAGACAGAACACCACACCCACTGATACAGACAGAACACCACACCCACTGATACAGACAGAACACCACACCCTGATACAGACATAACACCACCCCACTGATACAGACAGAACACCACACCCACTGATACAGACATAACAACACCCACTGATACAGACATAACAACACCCACTGATACAGACAGAACACCACACCCACTGATACAGACAGAACACAACACCCACTGATACAGACAGAACACCACACCCACTGATACAGACAGAACACCACACCCACTGATACAGACAGAACACCACACCCACTGATACAGACAGAACACAACACCCACTGATACAGACAGAACACCACACCCACTGAT
Organism: Archivesica marissinica; assembly: GCA_014843695.1. Taxonomy (NCBI): domain Eukaryota; kingdom Metazoa; phylum Mollusca; class Bivalvia; order Venerida; family Vesicomyidae; genus Archivesica; species Archivesica marissinica. The sequence goes on along the minus strand of CM026389.1, from coordinate 4,514,568 downwards.
ACAGACAGAACACCACACCCACTGATACAGACAGAACACCACACCCACTGATACAGACAGAACACAACACCCACTGATACAGACAGAACACCACACCCACTGATACAGACAGAACACCACACCCACTGATACAGACAGAACACCACACCCACTGATACAGACAGAACACAACACCCACTGATACAGACAGAACACAACACCCACTGATACAGACAGAACACCACACCCACTGATACAGACAGAACACCACACCCACTGATACAGACAGAACACAACACCCACTGATACAGACAGAACACCACATCCACTGATACAGACAGAACACCACACCCACTGATACAGACAGAACACCACACCCACTGATACAGACAGAACACAACACCCACTGATACAGACAGAACACCACACCCACTGATACAGACAGAACACCACACCCACTGATACAGACATAACACACCACCCACTGATACAGACATACACACCATCCCACTGATACAGACAGAACACCACACCCACTGATACAGACATAACACAACACCCACTGATACAGACAGAACACCACCCCCACTGATACAGACATAACACAACACCCACTGATACAGACAGAACACCACACC
>CM026389.1:4475808-4512951 GCA_014843695.1 Archivesica marissinica | reverse complement strand
CAGATTTACTACAGTTATATTGCTGAATCTCTTTATAGTCTAACAAGATTATTTGCTGATGATAGTTCCTTAGCAATGACATCCAACGACTCAAATGTTATAGAAGCTTAACTGAATCATGATCTAATTATAATATCAAAATGGTCTAAACAATGGCTTGTTCAATTCAATCCAGCAAAAACAGAAGTTATGTTCTTATCACTAGGTAACGTTAATCGACCAGTGCTATTCTTCGAAAATACGCAGTTAGATTACGTAAATCACCACAGGCATCTCGGAGTTACACTTAGTGAAGACGGTACGTGGCACAAGCATATATCAAACATTACTACTTTCGCTTCAAAAACACTAGGATCAATGAGAATGTTAAAATTTAAATTAAAACGCCAAACTCTTAAATCAAATATACATATCTTATCTCCGACCTATTTTAGAATATGCGTCCATAGTCTGGGATAGTTGTACATTATATGAAAAAGAATCTCTAGATAAAATTCAATATGAAGCTGCTAGAATAGTCACGGGACTTACAAGATCAGTTTCCATTGAGAAACTTCTTCAAGAAATTGGTTGGGTTTCACTCTCTGATCGCAGAAAAATGCAAAAATTAATTTTAGTTCATAAACATATACACGATAACATACCAAGCTACATAACTGATTTATTTCCAACAACTGTTGACGAAGTAAATCCATACAACTTAAGAAACAATAAAGATTTATTACTTTAGCAAGGCGAACTGAAATTTATTCAAAATCTGTATTACCATCGTCAATAAAACTGTTGAATGAATTGGATATTAATATTCGTATTATAAATACATTGTCATCATTTAAAGGGAGGTTGAAAGAAATCTTCAAACCACCAATAGTACCATCATTTTCTAAATCTGGAACTCGACGTCAGCAAGTATATCATGCTCACATTCGAAATTCTTGTAGCAACCTGCATTCAGATCTTTATAATAATCATTTGCTCGATAGTCCAAAATGCTTGTGTGAACTTAACGAAAATGAGGATGCGGAGCACTATCTATTTCGCTGTCTATTCTATGTAAATTCCAGACGCGTACTATTCGTAAACACACGTACTTATCATCCCTTAAATACAAGAAAACTACTGTTAGGCTTCGAAAATTTAGCGGACAATGAAAATGAATATATTTTCACACAAGTTCAAACATTTATTAAAACGACTAAACGCTTCGAGTAAATAACCACATGATCTGTATATATATATAGGCTGTTCTCTTGTGACGATCTATGTTAGGGTGTGGTGACGGGTGTGGCTGGCTGGGTAACGTTGTATGGTGGGACACTTGATTGGTGTAGCTATTACAGTTACATTTCCTAAACTTTTTTTTTGGTTTGTTTATTGTTGTTTTTTGTTTCTAAATTCTTATTATCTAAAATGTTGCTTATTCTCTTAATCATTTTACCCTTTTTCTATTAGTATCATTAAATTTAGTAAACTACTAGCACAACTCTTGTAATCAGTCTCTTTGTTAATTACAATATAGTCTTATGGGGAGGGCCATAACTAATGGTGTTAAAACTTGTGGCCCAACCCATTTGCTTCAACATATAATGACAATCCTTGAGCAAACAATGCCACGAATCATGCATTATGGATAGTTATACAAGTTTGTTCATTTGTTTTGTATTGTACATTGTATATATAGAATGCAATAAAATATGATTAAACTACAGTTATATCTCACATGTTTGTCTCTGCATATAATCATAGTTGAATTATCTTAAGTATTGACTCCAATAACAAACAAACGTCAATTCAGCCGGCGATATAGCCCGAAATGGTGCTGATGCAGGCGTAAAACCCGAAATAGAACATAACATTGTCTTCCGAATGGATGTCGACATTATTATCATTAGTTTGCTATGTCAACAGACCGCGTATACGACGTTTGTTTATTAGTTGAAATACTCATTTTTTAGGCAAATATTTGGGACTAAAATTACATCCTGTAGTAGGTTGCGTTTTCCCTAATGTAGTGTCGCCTTAAACGAACACAAGTTTAGCACACTCAGACAGATTCTAAAAATCAGTAATATTTCAAATATAAGTCAATTTATATTTTTGCCGGAAATAGATAACTTTGGTAGATAGATAACTTTATTTCCTCCACTGCAGGGAGAGCAGCATTTAACATAAACATCTAATTTACAAAGAACACAAGAATACATATATGACAATTATACTAGACAATCGTACAACGTATAGGTACAATGCACGTCAAGTATTTCTAGCGTAAATTTACTTTAGACATTATCATAATTACACCCTTCATTTGCAATGGATTTTTGCCGTTTAATTGGATAACATTTATTTCACAATTCAAGGTGAGCGGTCTAAGTTGCTAGTACCACAGTTCCGTGTGAGTTCGAAACATTGTACAATGAAGAAAATCACGAGTCTACATTTAGTTAATTATAATGTTCATTTTATTAGGTACAAAACCTTTTTGTCATCTAAAATTTGGGGCTGTTAAACGTTTTATATTTATTCATTTTTATTTACTTTATTGTTTATTTCATGCGTTTTATTTTATGCAGTCTACACATGTAATAGTATTACATTTCATTTCAATTTTTAATAATTTAAAATCCATTCCGTCTTCACTGGCAGTATGACACAACAAGCATTCTATTTTCCCACTACACCAACGAGGCTAATGCCCCTCACTACCTCTAATTTCAAAGCTATATATAGCCAAAGGTCGACTGAATATGCAGATGCCTCAAGTAAATTCAAGCTAGTAATACATATCTATGCAAATAATATTTAGAGAGAAAGATGCAAATACAGTACATACCTTCACAATGATATTTACAATAGTGCCTACATAGTATTTCTAGTATAATATACACATATTTGTATACAAGTAAATATATACCCATACATGTATATGTACATAGACCACACATATTCATGTATAATACCGGTGCACAAGTATTATTATCCGCGATAAGCTCACACCATAAACCTGGGTGGATCTTACCGAAACTAAATGCAAGATTCAAACAGACTGACACACGATGATATGATATCACCGTGTGCACACAACACATGGCTGCACGAAGCTTATACCATGCAGTTATCAATAAAACTGTTTTACAGTCTATAACACCTGTAGCCTTTTTATCCTATACATTAGATTGAACCTAGCTACGCACCTGGCACTCATTGTAGATACTATATTGTTGCCATCGTCGTATTACCCAACAGCCAAAATCAACTAAAGTAAACACCGAAAGGGAATATGATGATGCTATTTCAATCCTTCTTCACCGCTATAGTTCCATTACCAACAAATGTGTATATGGATTGTGTATGCAAATTAGATGTATGCGAGTTGGCATGTGTGTGTTTTACGTTTATTTATCGTCGCCACCGGTTGCCCATATGAGCGACGCCTACTGAAGAGATTAGTCATTTTAGAGTTTTGGAGGATAGTGCACTGATACAGACAGAGACCCATTCCAGAGTCTCTTCTTGTTCTGTTACTGCACGGTGTACAGCACCGACACGAGACCTCGGTTTAATGTCCATCTGAAAGACTGTTAATTGTATTAGGGTCAGACAGTGGATCGAACCTGCAATCCCTGGATTACCAGTCCAGCGTGTTACCACTGAACTACAGATCCGTCTGTATGTTGATTGCATATATGCGACTTATAAGGCGCTTATAAGCGACATATATCTCCGCACATAACTCATATATATGCACCTTATACCTATAACTCGCATATACCAGATTTGATGTTAGTTATATGCGCCTTATAAACGCCATATGTCTAAGTTTTCGTTTTCTGTAAGGGTTTCTACCCGGCAGACCGTCCGTGCCTCAATTACAACTCACAGTGATATACACGTGTGTGTTTTACACTTAGTTATCGTTGCTACCGTTGCCTATATGAACGACGCCTACTGAAGAGATTAGCCATTACATAGTGTTGAGGACAGTTGCAATGACACAGACAGAGACCCATTCCAGAGTAGTATTTGGTTCTTTTACGTGCACAGTGTACAGAGACCTCACATTTGAAAGACTGTTAACATTATTAGGGGCAGACAGGTGATCGAACCTGTGATCCGTGGATTCCACTGGTTATTCCTACATCAATAATATCTAGATAGTTGCCATAGCACCTAAGCTGTCAGAATCTGATATGCTAAGCATACGAAACAAACAAACAAAGAAAGTTGATACAATTCAGTTTTTTATTTCCCTCAATACACATAGCAACATGAGATATTGAACAACAGTGCATGCAATAACAATGTATATTGCAATATACAACAGTGTAAGTCTACATCCGTTATGTCAAAGTCGGTTATGTCGAATTCTCCGGATATCTCGAAGTCGGATCAAAGTCCTGTTTCAGACACTATCATTTTACATATAACTGGCTCTGTTTATATCGAATTTCGTTCAGTCAATCTTCGGTAATGTCGAAGTATTTTGTTCGGTCCGACGGAATTCGACATAACGGATGTAGACTGTACATAGCTATAGTCTACATAATAATGATAACAGTTCAAATTGAAATTGACAGTCAGAGCTTTTCTCAACATGATTATGAGTGGTTTTGCAGTAAATAAATCAATAAAATTGTTTTAACCCGAAACATGAATACATGTGTCCCACTCTCATACAACACGCCACGCTCGCATACAGCACGGAACACTCTCATACAACACGAGACGCTCGCATACAGCACGGGACACTCTCATACAACACGAGACACTCGCATACAGCACGGGACACTCTCATACAACACGAGACGCTCGCATACAGCACGGAACCCTCTCATACAGCATGGAACACCTGCCTACAGCACGGAACCGTCGCATACAGCATGGACCCTCGCATACAGCATGGTCCTTCGTATACAGCATGGACCCTCGCATACAGCATGGACCCTCGCATACAGATTGGTCCCTCGCATACAGCATGGACCCTGGCATACAGCATAGACCCCCGCATACAGCATGGACCCTCGCATACAACATGGACCCTCGCATACAATGCAATTACGTTTATTTTATCAAGAACATGACTTTCAATGAGCATTGAATAAGAAGTAAAGACATAATGTATGTCATTGTTAACTATACAGAAAACTAGCAACAGACAACATCAACTACACGAGATAATTAATGCAACATTAGTTGTTTTCTGTCTCTCTATAAGTATGTTCATATGCATGTATTATTGCCTGCTGGTGATACTATTTTAAATTCCAACATACATTGTATTTTCAAAATTAGTGGTCAACGTTTCCAACCAATGAGTCCAATGCGATGTTCTAAGTATGGATGCCAACATGTGTTCATTGTAAAGGTGTTATTCACGAAAGAAACAGGTACATCCAATGTCGTAGGAGCGAAACCAAACATATGTTCTTTGTAGTGAATGTTTCAGTTACAACCATATAGTCGCTGTACAGTTTCCAAACCAGCCATGTGCTTCGGAATGAAATGTTGGTGCATTGACGTTGAGCCTTCCCACCTGTTGTCACAGTGTAGATGTTCTCCTAAGAGTTCTCGAAGCAAACATGGGTGCACTATACATTTGTAGTTCATTGTGCAACAAGGTGTTCGTTCAAACCTTGCAGTTGTGAAATGAAAATGATTTTGTAGATTTATCGTTTCCAAAATTATCAAACATACTTTGTAAGTTGGTGATATTCAAAATCACGCAGATGTATTCGGTGTATAGTATATGATTGCAGATAAATCAAATATTCGTTGTAAAGCAATGATGTTCTTTGTTAAAAATCCATGTCTTTGTATTGAAAACGTTTGTATTTGCTATAAACATATATATACATGTTTTATGCAATAAACTTGTTGAATTGAACTTGCGAAGTTGGCGCAGGTGTCACATGAATCAATTCCAAAGTCTGGAAGACAAGGTGATGATGGTCTAGCAGAATCATGGCACAGCATCAAATCATTCTTTGTATCACCCAGGCCACACACACCAATCGAAACGCTAGGCAAAACAAGAGACATAGTGGTCTCTTTGCTACACAATAATATTATAAACGGCTGCAAATATACTGAAGATCTATTCAGCTATAAGGCTCACAATATTCTCTCTTGACTGGCTCCAGATAGGATTCCGTGAGCTTCTATAGCGTTTGAACCTGTTTGTGTGTACAGCGCGATAATTATACAGGGGTCATTTTGATTAGCACCAATACTGTTTACCATGTCGTTGTTTATGTTGTCGATGAGCCGCCGCGTGTGCTTGCGCAGGGAATAAACGCCTCTCCATGTTAGTCTGCACTTTGTTTCTACAAATAATGATACTAGGTTTCGTGCCTATACTATTGCACACATAGAAATAACAGCGCCAATATCAACTATCTTATTTAATAACACAACATCTATATCTAATTACAGGGGTAAACAACGTGTACGAGGGACGATATATCTTCGCATCTTTTGCAAACAACCTATATCAGTTTTTTCTACTATACAGGTGTGTTTGTGTTTTTTACGTTTATTTATCGTCGCTACCGGTTGCCCATATGTGTCTCCTGAAGAGATTATTCATTTTAGATGTTTGGAGGATAGTGCAATGATACAGACAGAGACCCATTCCAGAGTCTTCTCTGAGTCTGTTACGTGCACGATACACAGCACCGACACGAGACCTCGGTTTATCGCCCCATCTAAAAGACAGTTAATTTTATTAGTGTCAGACGGGGGATCGAGCCTGAGATCTCTGGATTACGGGTACAGCGTGTTACCATATTTTGACAATGAAATAGTTGTATAGAATCGCTATTAATTAACTACAACTATTATGCTATGATATGTAATTCTCCTCCTATGTGTCATATTGTAGACTATATACATATATGTCCGTCTATGGAAATACTTAAACACTATACAGAACATTACATTAGAATGTCTGCTTCCACATTTACAGATGGTGTATACTCCAGAACCTAGAATATACGAAAGTGCATAAACAAATCGTTTGAGACCCTGTTACTGGACACTGTGAAGGACATGATTCCGGAAGGATCTGACCAACAGTTGGGCGCATCTGTTATACAGCATGTACGGGATCAAATGTGTGCATGCTGATCCAGGTCGTGAAGTAAATGTTGCTATGAATAAAGTCTGACACCAAAAATAACACAAACCGTAATTTATTTATTCTAGTAAAATAATGTAGTAAATGTATATGTGGAACAAAGTTTAGGTTATACAAATTTATTTAGGCTCGATTGCGAAACAAGTTAGTACAACTTATATTATTTACTCTCGAAACTTCATTCCTGATGGAAACCATTGCCATGAGGGGGGAGGCATTGTTGAATTTAAATGTATTGCCTAAGGGTACAATCGTAACGCAGTGGACGCGTGTTCGCTTCAGGTACGAAAGGTCCGGGTTCGAACCCCACTGGAGCCGTTACGATTGTGCCCTTAGGCAAGGCATTTAATTTCCATGTTGCCTCTTCTCTTTCCCTCATGACGATGGATTCCATCAGAAATGAGATCTCGAGAGTGATTAATATAAGTTGTAAGAACTTGTTTCGCAATCGAGCTAAAATAAATTTATATAAACTAATTCCGGACTTTTTGCATCCGAAGCTGTGGAATAAAGGGACTACAATTCTAATAATAAAGACTTTATTTAACGAGGAAACATATTTGACAATGCCAATTGTCCATAAGGCCATCAAAACACAAAATTATATACACCATATGTATATACATACAATTAAACGCACTACATGATAACAGACGTATAGTCATTAGAGTTAGACTGCTGCAAGTAAATATATTACGTACATAAATTATCGTTTGAGACCAGATCCACATTAGGTAAAATTACCTTGCACCTAGATGTGATACACATGACTTTATTCTTAGCAGGATTAATTGACATACAATTATTTGAACACCATACTAAGTATATCAAACATTATTTATGTCTTGAGTTAAGGATTCAGCAAATTGTCCAAGACACAGGTTGAATGAAGTAAGGATTCTGTTCACACATATATCTATCATTGCATAATTCATATGCGTGGGTAGGTCATTGATGTAGATTAATCAACAGGGCATCTAAACATCGACCCCTGTAAAACACAAGCAGTTAGAGCACTGTATTGTGAATATATACTAGAAATGTGCGTTTGTTGGATTCAGTCATGACGATAGAATGTAAGCCAAACTATAGTGGACTCATTTCATATGTATAGCTCTAATTTACGCAAGAGATTAGAATGGTTTACACGGTCAAACGCTTTCGATAAGTCAAGGAATATTGTACCAACCTACATCATTATTGTCAATAGCTGTAATCCAGTCATCTAGTAGTGTGGTTAAGGCAGTTTGACAAGAGTAGTTGACCAGGAATCCAGACTGGTCATAGTGTACGCTATTATTTGATTCAATATACTTTTTTAAATGTAGTTTAACATAAGGTTCATATCAGAGATATAGTTGGGAGTATGACAATTGGCCTGTAATTAGCATTGCCATTTGTCGGGACTCTTTTTATGAAAAGCAATAACCTTGACATTCTTGAATACCCGTGTGAATCAAATCATCACTAATAAGTACTTACCTCTCCTGTAACGGTGATAGCGGCGGCCAACAATTGTATATTTGCATACAACTAATATAAGCGTAAAATACAATGTTTTGATAACTTGCATGGTATTTCTAAGGGCTGATTTCAACCCCCGTATTAGTAGGCCCGATTTCAGAGTTTGAGTATACGTCCATAGGAAAACTCAAACATCGTCATTTCTCACAAATGTCAATGGTATTACTTATACAGACAATTATGCTATGATATGTAATTCTCCTCCTATGTGTCATATTGTAGACTATATACATATATGTCCGTCTATGGAAATGCTTAAACACTATACAGAACATTACATTAGAATGGCTGCTTCCACATTTACAGATGGTGTATACTCCAGAACCTAGAATGTACAAAAGTGCATAAACAAATCGTTTGAGACCCTGTTACTGTACACTGTGAAGGACATGATTCCGGAAGGATCTGATCAACAGTTGGGCGCATCTGTTATACAGCATGTTCGGGATCAGATTTGCTCATGCTGATCCAGGTCGTGAAGTAAATGTTGCTATGAATAAAGTCTGACACTACAAATAACACAAACCGTAATTTATTTATTATAGTAACATAATATAGTAAATGTATATGTGGAACAAAGTTTAGGTTATACAAATCTATTTAGGCTCGATTGCGAAACAAGTAGTACAACTTATATTAATCACTCTCGAGATTTCATTCCTGATGGAATCCATTGCCATGAGGGGGGAGGCATTGTTGAATTTAAATGTATTGCCTAAGGGTACAATCGTAACGGCTACAGCTGGGTACTAACTCCGGACTGTATGGAAATCCTGATAGCGCAGTAGACGCGCGTTCTTTTCAGGTATGAACGGTCCGGGTTTGAACACCGCTGGAGCCGGAACGATTGTGCCCTTAGGCAAGGCATTTAATGTCCACGTTGCCTCTTCTATCTCCCTCGTGGCGATGGATTCCATCAGGAATGAGGTATCGAGAGTGCTTAATATAAGTTGTAAGAACTTGTTTCGCAATCGATTTTTGCACCCGAAGCTGTGGAATAAAGGGACTACAATTCTAATAATACAGACTTTATTTAACGAGGAAACATATTTGACAATGCCAATTGTCCATAAGGCCATCAAAACCCAAAATGATATACCCCATATTTATATACATACAATTAAACACACTACCTGATAACAGACGTGTAGTCATTAGAGTTAGACTGCTGCAAGTAAATATATTACGTACATAAATTATCGTTTGAGACCTGATCCACATTAAGTAAAATTACCTTGCGCCTAGATGTGATACACATGACTTTATTTTTAGCAGGATTAATTGACATACAATTATTTGAACACCATATTAAGTATATTAAACATTATTTATGTCTTGAGTTAAGGATTCAGCAAATTTTCCAAGAAACAGGTTGAATGAAGTAAGGATTGTGTTCGCACATATATCTATCATTGCATATTTCATATGCGTGGGTAGGTCATTGATGTAGATTAATCAACAGGGCATCTAAACATCGACCCCTGTAAAACACAAGCATTTAGAGCACTGTGTTGTGAATATATACCAGAAATGTGCGTTTGTTGGGTTCTGTCATGATGATAGACCGTAAGCCAAAATATAGTGGACTCATTTCATCTGTATAGCTCTAATTTACGCAAGAGATTAGAATGGTTTACACGGTCAAACGCTTTGGATAAATCAAGGAATATTGTACCAACGTACATAATTATTGCCAATAGCTGTACTCCAGTCATCTAATATTGTGGTTAGGGCAGTTTGACTAGAGTTGTTGATCAGGAATCCAGATCCCAGGTTATATAGTACGCTATTATTTGATTCAATATACTGTTTTAAATGTAGTTTAACATAAGGTTCATATCAGAGATTTAGTTGGGAGTATGACAATTGGCCTGTAATTAGCTTTGTCATTTGTCGGGACTCTTTTTATGAAAAGCAATAACCTTGACCTTCTTGAATACCCGTGTGAATGAAATCATCCCTAATAATTAGTTACCTCTCCTGTAACAGTGATAGCGGCGACCGTGCCGTCAACAATTGTATATTTTCATACAACTAAAATAAATATAAATAAAATAAATGTTTTGATAACTTGCATGCCATTTCTAAGGGCTGATTTCAACCCCCGTATTAGTAGGCCCGATTTCAGATATTGAGTATACGTCCATAGAAAATCTCAAACATTGTCATTTCTCACAAATGTCAATGGTATTACTTATACAGTTCCAAGAAGTCATCATCTACACTCACAGTAAGACTCGTATGTCTTTCTTTAATGTGTCATGATTTGTATTCACATGTATATGTAAAACGAATCGAGCAATAAAATATGATTAAACTAAACAGTAAGTCCCCATCCTACGACGCACTGTGAACTTTGCGAATGTTGTTCACATCAGTTCGTGCATTGGTTCGGCTTTCGATTTACATTGTCCGATACTGCTAACCGGTGTGCTAATGAGACGAAGTGAGGCTAATCAACTGTAGTACATATATTACTGCTTAAGTGATGATCGTACTAAATGAATGTGTCTGTGGAATTTCAGAAACGATTGATGTTAGCTCTGATAAAATTAACTGCATTAAGCTGAACTCAAAGAACAAATTTTGCTCTATAATATCCACTATTGCTTGATAGCAAAATGAATCTATTTTGCTTTGCCTAAAGCGACACTACATCAGTGAAAACAAACATTTCTACAGAATGTATTTTCATATTAGATGGTATAATTTGTTTCCAAATATTTGCCTCAATCAAATACTGAGTATTTCAACTAATAAACTAACGTCGTATACGCGGCTTGTTGACATAACAAAATAATGTAAACATCCATATGTAATACAACTATTGTGTCCTGAATAGCACGATTTATGGTATATATTTACCGTTATATCTTACATGTGTGCCTATATATGTGTAGACTATTCTTAGTTAAATTATCTCTAAACGACATTATTTAGATTTTAATATTGACTCCGATGACAAAACAAACTTCAATTCAGGAGCATGTATGACCGTTATAGGAACTCATACTTTCAATCCACAAAAACACTGTTACGTTTATTTTATCAAGAGCATGACTTTAAATGAGCATTGAATACATATATTAATCACTCTCGTAACCTCATGCCTGGTGCAATCCATCGCCACGACGGAGAGAGATGATGATGATTGTATTTATTTACCCTCGCCGCCAAGCGCACCATGTGAGCGAGCATTCACCGACGGTTAAATTCATGTGTAGCACAGTCGACTATCATGAAGTGTCTGTACATATGTAGTGTTGTCTGGTAGTTTGATTGTCTTGGCATTTTCGGAGATGGTGCAGTAAAAATTGACAATTGGAGGCGGCATCTTCTGCCTCCTCAGGGTAACAAGTCCTGGTCGTTTCTTATTTCCGAACGGCACTTCCTAGCGCCACCCTCTTCACTGATGGTCATCCCGCAGCAGCATATATACTGATCTAACATGTGAGACATCGTGTTGCCGTATATGGTGATCATGTGCGACAATTCATTCACTTCGAAATCAAACTTATAGACACATTGAAAACATAAAAATATATCTGACGTGTGAGGTTGATATTCCTATTAAAAGCATGCTTGATAGTGATATAGATATTATGAATGTATGTTAATACACATGGACAATAACATTTAGGGTAATTAATTGCACAGCGGTATATTTCGTTTGGATGAAACTGCAAAATCTCCTTAATACGGGTGGAATTCATAGACACATGAGGAATATAAGAAAGTTGATCTTTGGATACAAGATTACCGAATCAACTATTTTTATATCAATATCTTTCTAACCATAGTAGGTTTTAATATCTACAAATCACATTTTGCAAATGACACCTGGATAAAAGAACACGAACTAACCTTCATGCTACATGCACACACATAGTGATTACGATGTGATCATGGTTATGATGCAAATGACGGACGCACAGAGCTGACGAACTATTATATAGCAAACACAATCATTTTAAAATCTATAGCTGGCTAATATTGATACCTTGCTGGCTGTTTTTGTGTACTTTTGTTCGAGCTTATAAAGATATGCATACGCCGTCTGTACAGTAATTAAAACGAATGTGTGCTTATCCTTGGTGTTTGACCGAGCAGCATACCACCACGCTAACTTTAACGAGTGTTTTTCCTCGACGTCAAATTGGGTAAATCTACCGAGTTTTCGAGTGGAATTTCAAGTAGACATGTAGACTGATGTGTTATATAATGTTGGCCAATGAGATCCAATGTAGCTGGTAGTGAATATAATTATTTATGTTCGTAGTTGACACATTCATGCATCTGAACTTACCATTCTGGAAAATAAGTCAACATTTTCGAGTTATTCTAAAGTATCTATAGACATGTAATTATTGTGTTTGTTTGTTTTGGGGTTAAAGGTCGCACCATTACACTCATATGGCGACCCACCAGCTATTATTGGTGGATAAAGGGCCGGATGTCCCTTCGATATCATTTTCGAACCCCCGGCATTGCACATACCAGCTGAAAAACACGTGATATTGAAGGCATTCGTAATCATAAAGCGGTGACGGGCAAGAGATATAAACTCTTTAACAAAAGTAAGTAACATCACTGTAATTGAATAGGTTTAATAGCTTTCCGCATATTTTCTATCCCTAAGGGCGATAATTTTCATCAGGATTGAAGCCTCGAGATCTAATAAACTAATGCTGTAAGAAGCATTTTCGCAATCGAGCTAAAATAAATGTGTATAAACTAATCATGGAATAGAGACATAATTCCCCCCATGTTTTGAACACACGAGGACAAAATCCACCCATCTAGGGTTAGTGGCAACATACACCGTGGGTGGGGCGGGGGTCGAGATAGTATGTTATACGCTCTCTGAACACCTGTCTACGAGTAGAACTATTTTAGTATTTACAGTTTTGAGATTAACAAGCATATTCCAGTATGTGATTGGTCAGTCACGTGTCATACATCTGAGACTTGACCAACTTAGTGCGTTCCTAACCCCGTATCTATTGTGATGAAACCGCATAATATAGGTCTAAATACACCACTCTCCGTGGCCTAATGGTTACGGAGCGGAGGGTCGATGGTTCGAACCTCGTCAGGAGTTCGTTCTTTTATGGCCGGTTGTTGAGCCGCCAGCTAGTTAAATAATAGTTACCGATTGCCTACCAGCCTGGCGCCTAGCATACACGCATATGATTCGGGAAGCCCTTTCAATAGGGGTGACACTATAATAAACAAACACTTTACTTTTACACTAATGTTATATAATATATATTATTATGTTAATATTATTCGAACTTGAATATGAGAACAACCTGTCTGCATACAGTACTATGCACTGGGAACTCAAAGGGTGCGCTATACCACATAACTTAAACTAGTCTGAAGTCTTCTCAAATCATGAAATGCATATTTTTACCAAAAAGAAAAATGAACTATATTAGTTATTAGAACTACATTGGCCTATTTACGTATAATTGTATACAACCCCATGCATACATATAATATAAATGTTAAACATACTTAAGCAGGTATATGTATAATAAATTTAATATAGTTCCCAGCGAGTGTAAGCATACATAAATTACAAATTAGTAGTATATTTATTGCACACTCACCCCTTTGGTACCTCATGAAAACTTATTAAAATTTAAGAAGCTGTTGTGTGTGTATATAATTATACAGTTCACTATTTAATAAATTTAAGTAGATAGTGTAAACTATTAAATATTCATGTAATATGTTAAGAAAATAACTGTATTTAAGTGTATATTGTTTGGTATAGCGCATCATTTGAGTACCTCAATTCTTATTCTGCCATATAAATGTCATAAGTCATAAATTATACAGCATAATTATTTAAGTCATATCTTGCATCCAATGTATAATTCCATCGTATCTGATATTAAGACATTTTACTATTAATACTATATTTGTTAAAATTACCCCCTTTCGTGCCCCATAAATCATTTAATCCGAATGTCTATGCCAGGCATCCACTATGAACGACGGCATTGTACCTCAACGAACAGTTTAAGTTATGGTTTCATATTGTACTAATAAATGCCGACACCAATTTCTGGCAGCATTTTCGCATCCTCACTAATAAGAGTTTAACTCTTTGGACACTTTGTTTTCCAAATTATTCCATAAAATAATGTTGTAACACAATGGAGTTCTAAACCTGCTAATATAGCATATAAGTACCGTTTAGGATGGAATATTCAGAAAGAATTGTTGATACTAAATCCAAAACAATAACCATATAGAGAGTAGTAAGCATTACTACTCCATATTCGGTCCTGTACTACTTATTTCCATTCAGTAAAACGATGTTTTTGATAATTGTATACACATGATATTCCGGCTACATGTTTGCCTTATTGGATTATACGTGTCCGACAATGTAATCACGTGACACGTTCGCTAATGAAGATTTCATTTCTGATTAATACAACAAATAACTTTGAGTATGAAACAATAATTAGGGTGCATCAGAGCTCGATGTGACCGGTGATCGAACAAATGATAAACATGGTGTTTCACTCATACGTTTTGCGCTGACAGTGACAAGTCCTGCTTCGTTTTGTAAACGGTACCTTTTAGGACTACATCTTCCATCAGTGGTCAGCTCACAGCAGCAAGAATGGGTCCAGTTTCTTCGCTGGTGTCCTCGTCGCTACTGGATCAGGGTCGAAGCCGCATCCCGCACCCATCTCCTTCATGATCAGGCTAAAACATCCACCAGCTAGCCGTCGTCTACAGCACCGAGCATTGCTGTGTCACCAAGTATGGAAGATACTTCGATGCTACTCATACTGAGTCACACAGCATCTTCTGTTCCGATAACGAGACTGGTATCAGCCAAGTTCTTGACCATTTGCTGCTAGATGACCTGAGCCACGTGCTCGTTGTGGAGGAAATACCAGGATAGGTGTGATAGGGGTGGGTGTGTGTATTCTACGTGTAGTTATCGGCGACACTAGTTACCCATTTGAGCGACGCCTCCTGAAGAGATTAGTCATTTTATTTTTTGGAGGATAGTGCAATGATACAGACAGATACTCATTCCATAATCTCATCTGGTTCTTTTACGTACGCGGTGTTAAGCACCGACACGAGACATCGGTGTAAAGTCCCATCTGAAAGACTGTTAATTGTATTAGTGTCAGACTGGGTGTCGAACCATCGATCCTTGGATTACTAGTCCTACGTGTTAACAACTGAACTACAGATCCGTCCTGTGTCGGGGATCCATCACATATCATTCAATTATGTAATAATTAAATACAAATAATTTGGAATAGACATATTGTGTGACAGAACTTTAAACAACACAGCAGAGAGAACACTGTTAGTTTATTTGTTGCATTATTTATTTACATTGCAATAGGATATGATATTCTGTAGATTAACTGAATTTTGCAAAAGTATGTCCAAAGATTTCGATTGTATCATGAACGTACCGGTTTTCATACCACTAAGGTGTGTTGTTGTATAGCTTCTGTTTAGTCTCTTTCATATAGCATATGAAACAATATATGACTAGGGCATTGTGTTTATGAGTGCTGAATTGAGAAATAGAGGACCATTTCTTTCTTTTTTGTAATTCATTTTATTAAACAGTAAAACAGAAGCATACATATATAATACAAAGTTAATTGTACATAATTGTATATACAAGCATTAACAAAACCGTAATGCAAGGGAAGTAACTCGTCCAATTAACAAAATAACTGTACAGTTATCCATCTAAACAAGACAAGGAGTTTTACTGTGCTTTTTGTTGTTTTGTGAAAAAAAAGAAAGAAGCAAAGCAGTCTGCATGGTTGTTTTTCTTTAGGTTATTTACAGGAAAATGTTGGGCTTGTTAGAAAATTATAAAAAATACGAAGGGCGGAGATAACTACTGTAGTAGAAAATTAACAAACAATTTTATTAAACGATGTCACCACAAAGTGTTGCAAATGTTCCCCATGATTTTTTATGGCGTTGTATTTTTCTACCTTTATTAGGTTCGATATATGTCTCTTAAAAATCTGAAGGTCTGGAAAGACAGAAGACATCTTACACTGATATATATAGTATTTTGCCGAAATAATTATATTATTGATTGGTAGGGTGTAGTTTGAACTGCCAAACATCACTATATGTTTGTTAATCTGGGGCAAGACAATTGGAAATAGTCCATTTAACCAATATGTCAAATTATTTAGAAATATGTTAATCACCCCGCATTCCCAGAATAAGTGGACGAGTGTTTCAGGGTTGGATTTACAAAAGGAACATAAATTATCATCTTTCAAACCCATTTTGTTAAGTAAGTAATTGGTACCGAGGATTCTATGTGTAAATCGGTATTGAAACCAGAGTAGTTTGGAATCTTTAGTAACTTTAAAGGGTAAACTATAGATTGTTTCCCAATTTAAAACGCCACAGTTCAGTTCTGTTTGCCATTTCGAACATGACTTTGGGGTGGTTTTATATTTTAAAATCAAAATGTCATAAATTGGTCTACACCCTTTATTGGTTGCCGATATTACTCTTAAGTGTAATGGTTTGACTGGATTCATCATTTTACAAGCCCTATGTGCAAATCTTAACTGGTCCAAATAATGTCTTATTGATTGAATTATGCCTTGAAACTGAAGAAAGTTAGTGTTTATTTCAAATTTATGTTGAAATTCTTGATAGGTAAGCCAACTGCCATTGTCTTTAAGTAAATCGTTAACAAAAAACACACCTTTATTTAAGTAATTATGGTAACAAAATGATTTTCCTCCAATTTTAAAATTATTATTTAACCATACAGGCTGTGAGATGAACTCATCTCAACTACTAGGACATTTTGTATGGATAAGAGAGATGTAAGCATTCCATACCTCATTCCAGAATATGTTTTTAGTGCATCTTTTTTCTTTTATGATATAATCTACACCAAATTTACCAATCCCATTAATGAAAGGGCAACGTGTTTTTACAAGGACAAAGTATTTTGAATACAGGTGAGGACCATTTCTTAGTAGAAGTTGGTATACAGACTTTTTGGAATTACAGTGTTTGTGCTGATTATACAATAATCCATACACACCGCTGTGTGTGGCTACATATGTACGATGTGGTGTCCCTTCCTGTCAGTGCATGAAATGCAAGTAGGGCGTTAGCTGTATCTGGTAGCAACGAATCATATATCGGATCGTTTCAGATTCCATAGTGATAGCATGAAGAACAAGACGCGTATTCGCGTCCTCGCGGGTCGCTTTAAGTGGTATAATATTGGCCAGTCCAAGCGAGGACTTGACTTCCTGTTCATTGTCAACCCCACCTGCAATGACAATCTCCTTTAAGTTGGTTAGAAGTTACTCCAAGATACATCGAGCAAGATCTGCTTTGTTTTCTTGTAAAGAGATTACATGTATTGGGAGAATGGAAATTAAAAGGTATCATATGGTTGGGAGAATTGAAATTACAAGGTAGCATATGGTTGGGAGAATTGAAATTACAAGGTAGCATATTGCTGGGAGAATTGAAATCACAAGGTAACATATGGTTGGGAGAATTGAAATTACAAGGTAACATATGGTTGGGAGAATGGAAATTACAAGGTAGCATATGGTTGGGAGAATTGAAATTACAAGGTAACATATTGTTGGGAGAATGGAAATGACAAGGTAGCATATGGTTGGGAGAGTGGAAATTACAAGGTAGCATATGGTTGGGAGAATTGAAATTACAAGGTAGCATGTGGTTGGGAGAGTGGAAATTACAAGGTAGCATATGGCTGGGAGAGTGGAAATTACAAGGTAGCATATAGTTGGGAGAATGGAAATTACAAGGTAGCATATGGTTGGGAGAATGGAAATGACAAGGTAGCATATGGTTGGGAGAGTGGACATTACAAGGTAGCATATAGTTGGGAGAATGGAAATTACAAGGTAGCATGTTGTTGGGAGAATAGAAATTACAAGGTAGCATATGGTTGGGAGAATGGAAATTACAAGGTAGCATATGGTTGGGAGAATGTAAATTGGCCTTCAATTAGTATTGTTATTTTTTCGGCCTCTTGTCTTGGGAATATAAATAACATTGACCTTCATCAATACCCGTGGGAATCAACCAATCACTACTAATTAGATACCTTTCCTATGATGACGATAGAGGCGACGGTGCCGTCAGCAGCAATAACATATGTGCATACATCTAAAATAAACGTAAAATACACTGGTTTGACAAGTAGGCCCGATATCAGAAATAGATTAATTGTCCATAAAACACTCAAACATTAACATTTCTCAAAGATGTCAAAGATATTTTGAAACTTCGCATACAAGCAAAGGTGTAATTTTATACATTCACAGTAAGTCAGTATCCATTCTACAACTGTCAGTGAACTTTGACAAACACGTTGTTGTTAATGTTGTTTACGTCAGTTCATGCGTAGATTAATTCTAGTTATGATACTGCTAAACGGTGTGCTAATAGGGAGAAGTAAGGATATTCAACTTCATTACATGTATATCATTGATTGTGTTCAGTTTAATACAGCTATCACATATTATCTTGTATGTTATGTTATATATGTTATATTTCGGGTTTTACGCCTGCATCAGCACAATTTTGGGCTATATCGCCGGCGGGCAGTTTACCTAACAACACCTTTCCTGGGCAGGCTCCAGCGGTTAACCGGTACTTGGGTGCACCAACCTCCGTAAGAAACTGCCAACTTTTTCATATAAATGGGAAGACAATGAATGTATCTTGAATAACTCGATTTATGGTACAGATTTACCACCGTTATATCTCACATGTGTGTCTATGCATATTTATTTGTAGACTAATCATAGTTGTATTATCTTAAGTATTGACTCCAATAACAAACAAACGTCAATTCAGCCGGCGATATAGCGCTAAATGGTGCTGATGCAGGCGTAACACCCGAAATAGAACATAACATTGTCTTCCGAATGGATGTCGACATTATTATCATTAGTTTGCTATGTCAACAAACCGCGTATACGACGTTTGTTTATTAGTTGAAATACTCATTTTTTAGGCAAATATTTGGGAATAAAATTACATCCTGTAGTAGGTTGCGTTTTATCTAATGTAGTGTCACCTTAAACGAACACAAGTTTAGCACACTCAGACAGATTCTAAAAATCAGTAATATTTCAAATATAAGTCAATTTATATTTTTGCCGGAAATAGATAACTTTGGTAGATAGATAACTTTATTTCCTCCACTGCAGGGAGAGCAGCATTCAACATAAACATCTAATTTACAAAGAACGCAAGAATACATATATGACAATTATACTAGACAATCGTACAACGCATAGGTACAATGCACGTCAAGTATTGCTAGCGTATATTTACTTTAGACATTATCATAATTACACCCTTCATTTGCAATGGATTTTTGCCGTTTAATTGGATAACATTAATTTCACAATTCAAGGTGAGCGGTCTAAGTTGCTAGTACCACAGTTCCGTGTGAGTTCGAAACATTGTACAATGAAGAAAATCACGAGTCTACATTTAGTTAATTATAATGTTCATTTTATTAGGTACAAAACCTTTTTGTCATCTAAAATTTGGGGCTGTTAAACGTTTTATATTTATTAATTTTTATTTACTTTATTGTTTATTTCATGCGTTTTATTTTATGCAGTCTACACATGTAATAGTATTACATTTCATTTCAATTTTTAATAATTTAATATCCATTCCGTCTTCACTGGCAGTATGACACAACAAGCATTCTATTTTCCCACTTCATCAACGAGGCTGATGCCCCTCAGTACCTCTAATTTCAAAGCTATATATAGCCAAAGGTCGACTGAATATGCAGATGCCTCAAGTAAATTCAAGCTAGTAATACATATCTATGCAAATAATATTTAGAGAGAAAGATGCAAATACAGTACATATGTTCACAATGATATTTACGATGGTGCGTACATAGTAGTTCTAGTATAATATACACATATTTGTATACAAGTAAATATATACCCATACATGTATATGTACATAGACCACACATATTCATGTATAATACCGGTGCACAAGTATTATTATCCGCGATAAGCTCACACCATAAACCTGGGTTGATCTTACCCAAACTAAATGCAAGATTCAAGCAGACTGACAAACAATGATTTGACATCACCGTGTGCACAAAACACATGGCTACACGAAGCTTATACCATGCAGTTATCAATAAAACAGTTTTACAGTCTAAAACACCTGTATCCTTTTTTACCTATACATTAGATTGAACCTAGCTACGCACCTGGCACTCATTGTAGATACTATATTGTTGCCATCGTCGTATTACCCAACAGCCAAAATCAACTAAAGTAAACACCGAAAGGGAATATGATGATGCTATTTCAATTCTTCTTCACCACTGTAGTTCCATTACCAACAAATGTGTATATGGATTGTGTATGCAAATTAGATGTATGCGAGTTGGCATGTGTGTATTTTACGTTTATTTATCGTCGCCACCGGTTGCCCATATGAGCGACGACTCCTGAAGAGATTAGTCATTTTAGAGTGTTGGAGGATAGTGCACTGATACAGACAGATACCCATTCCAGAGTCTCATCTTGTTCTTTTACTGCACGGTGTACAGCACCGATACGAGACCTCGGTTTAATGTCCATCTGAAAGACTGTTAATTGTATTAGGGTCAGACGGTGGATCGAACCTGCGATCCCTGGATTACCAGTCCAGCGTGTTACCACTGAACTACAGATCCGTCTGTATGCGAGTTGATTGCATATATGCGACTTATAAGGCGCTTATAAGCGACATATAACTCCGCACATAACTCATATATATGCACCTTATACCTATAACTCGCATATACCAGATTTGATGTTAGTTATATGCGCCTTATAAACGCCATAAGTCTAAGTTTTCGTTTCCTGTAAGGGCTTCTACCCGGCAGACCGTGCGTGCCTCAATTACAACTCACAGTGATATACACGTGTGTGTTTTACACTTAGTTATCGTTGCTACCGTTGCCTATATGAACGACGCCTACTGAAGAGATTAGCCATTACATATTGTTGAGGACAGTTGCAATGACACAGACAGAGACCCATTCCAGAGTAGTATTTGGTTCTTTTACCTACAGTGTACAGAGACCTCACATTTGAAAGACTGTTAACATTATTAGGGGCAGACAGGTGATCGAACCTGTGATCCGTGGATTCCACTGGTTATTCCTACATCAATAATATCTCTATAGTTGCCATAGCACCTAAGCTGTCAGAATATGATATGCTAAGCATAAAAAACAAACAAACAAAGAAAGTTGATTCAATTCAGTTTTTTATTTCCCTCAATACACATAGCAACATGAGATATTGAACAACAGTGCATGCAATAACAATGTATATTGCAATATACAACAGTGTAAGTCTACATCCGTTATGGCAAAGTCGGTTATGTCGAATTCTCAGGATATCTCGAAGTCAGATCAAAGTCCCGTTTCAGACACTATCATTTTACATATAACTGGCTCTGTTTATATCGAATTTCGTTCAGTCAACCTTCGGTTATGTCGAAGTATTTTGTTCCGTCCGACGGAATTCGACATAACGGATGTAGACTTTACATAGCTATGGTCTACATAATAATAATAACAGTTCAAATTGAAATTGACAGTCAGAGCTTTTCTCAACATGATTATGAGTGGTTTTTCAGTAAATAAATCAATAAAATTGTTTTAACCCGAAACATGAATACATGTGTCCCACTCTCATACAACACGCGACGCTCGCATACAGCACGTAACACTCTCATACAACACGAGACGCTCGCATACAGCACGGGACACTCGCATACAGCACGGGACACTCTCATACAACACGAGACGCTCGCATACAGCATGGAACACCTGCCTACAGAACGGAACCGTCGCATACAGCATGGACCCTCGAATACAGCATGTACCTTCGCATACAGCATGGTCCTTCGTATACAGCATGGACCATCGCATACAGCATGGACCCTCCTCACATACAGATTAGTCCCTCGCATACAGCATGGACCCTCGCATACAGCATAGACCCTCGCATACAGCATGGACCCTCGCATACAACATGGACCCTCACATACAATGCAATTACGTTTATTTTATCAAGAAAATGACTTTCAATGAGCATTGAATAAGAAGAAAAGACATAATGAATGTCATTGTTAACTATACAGAAAACTAGCAACAGAAAACATCAACTACACGAGATAATTAATGCAACATTAGTTGTTTTCTGTCTCTCTATAAGTATGTTCATATGCATGTAGTATTGCCTGCTGGTGATACTATTTTAAATTCCAACATACATTGTATTTTCAAAATTAGTGGTCAACGTTTCCAACCAAGGAGTCCAATGCGATGTTCTAAGTATGGATGCCAACATGTGTTCATTGTAAAGGTGTTATTCACGAAAGAAACAGGTACATCCAATGTCGTTGGAGCGAAACCAAACATATGTTCTTTGTCGTGAATGTTTCAGTTACAACCATATAGTCGCTGTACAGTTTCCAAACCAGCCATGTGCTTCGGAATGTAATGTTGGTGTATTGACGTTGAGCATCCCCACCTGTTGTTACAGTGTAGATGTTCTCCTAAGAGTTCTCGAAGCAAACATGGGTGCACTATACATTTGTAGTTCATTGTGCAATAAGGTGTTCGTTCAAATGTTGCAGTTGTGAAATGAAAATGATTTTGTAGATTTATCGTTTCCAAAATTATCAAACGTACTTTGTAAGTTGGTGATATTCAAAATCACGCAGATGTATTAGGTGTATAGTATATGATT
The DNA here is from genome assembly GCA_014843695.1 of Archivesica marissinica. Lineage (NCBI taxonomy): Eukaryota > Metazoa > Mollusca > Bivalvia > Venerida > Vesicomyidae > Archivesica > Archivesica marissinica. The sequence goes on along the minus strand of CM026389.1, from coordinate 4,489,461 downwards.
GCAGATTCCTGGTAAAGCAATGATGTTCTTTGTTAAAAATCCATGTCTTTGTATTGAAAAAGTTTGTATTTGCTATAAACATATATATACATGTTTTATGCAATAAACTTGTTGAATTGAACTTGCGAAGTTGGCGCAGGTGTCACATGAATCAATTCCAAATCTGGAAGACAAGGTGATGTTGGTCTAGCAGAATCATGGCACAGCATCAAATCATTCTTTCTATCACACAGGCCACACACACCAATCGAAACGCTAGGCAAAACAAGAGACCAGAGCTTTTATAGCTTTTGACCCTGTTTGTTTGTACAGCGCGATAATCGTACAGGGGTCATTTTGATTAGCACCAATACTGTTTACCATGTCGTTGTTTATGTTGTCGATGAGCCGCCGCGTGTGCTTGGGCATGGAATAAACGCCTCTCCATGTTACGAATAGTCTGCACTTTGTTTCTACAAATAATGATACTAGGTTTCGAGCCTATACTACTGCACACATGCATATGTTGCTATGAATAAAGTCTGACACTAAAAATAACACAAACCGTAATTTATTTATTCTAGTAACATAATGTAGTAAATGTATATGTGGAACAAAGTTTAGGTTATACAAATTTATTTAGGCTCAATTGCGAAACAAGTTAGTACAACTTATATTAATCACTTTCGAGACTTCATTCCTGATGGAAACCATTTCCATGAGGGGGGAGGCATTGTTGAATTTAAATGTATTGCCTAAGGGTACAATCGTAACGCAGTGGACGCGCGTTCGCTTCAGGTACGAAAGGTCCGGGTTCGAACCCCACTGGAGCCGTTACGATTGTGCCCTTAGGCAAGGCATTTAATTTCCACGTTGCCTCTTCTCTCTCCCTCATGGCGATGGATTCCATCAGAAATGAGATCTCGAGAGTGATTAATATAAGTTGTAAGAACTTGATTCGCAATCGAGCTAAAATAAATTTATATAGACTAATTCCGGACTTTTTGTATCCGAAGCTGTGGAATAAAGGGACTACAATTCTAATAATAAAGACTTTATTTAACGAGGAAACATATTTGACAATGCCAATTGTCCATAAGGCCATCCAAACACAAAAGTATATACACCATATTTATATACATACAATTAAACGAACTACATGATAACAGACGTGTAGTCATTAGAGTTAGACTGCTGCAAGTAAATATATTACGTACATAAATTATCGTTTGAGACCAGATCCACATTAGGTAAATTTACCTTGCACCTAAATGTGATACACATGACTTTATTTTTAGCAGGATTAATTGACATACAATTATTTGAACACCATACTAAGTATATCAAACATTATTTATGTCTTGAGTTAAGGATTCAGCAAATTTTCCAAGACACAGGTTGAATAAAGTAAGAATTCTCTTCGCACATATATCTATCATTGCATAATTCATATGCGTGGGTAGGTCATTGATGTAGATTAATCAACAGGGCATCTAAACATCGACCCCTGTAAAACACAAGCAGTTAGAGCACTGTATTGTGAATATATACACCAGAAATGTGCCTTTGTTGGATTCTGTCATGACGATAGAATGTAAGCCAAACTATAGTGGACTCATTTCATATGTATAGCTCTAATTTACGCAAGAGATTAGAATGGTTTACACGGTCAAACGCTTTCGATAAGTCAAGGAATATTGTACCAACCTACATCATTATTGTCAATAGCTGTAATCCAGTCATCTAGTATTGTTGTTAAGGCAGTTTGACAGGAGTAGTTGACCAGGAATCCAGACTGGTTATAGTGTACGCTATTATTTGATTCAATATACTGTTTTAAATGTATATGTACACTAATAAGTAGCTACCTCTCCTGTAACGGTGATAGCGGCGGCCAACAATTGTATATTTGCATACAACTAAAATATTGGTTCGGCTTTCGATTTACATTTACATTGTCTGATACAGCTAACCGGTGTGCTAATGAGGCGAAGTGAGGCTATTCAACTGTAGTACATGTATTACTGCGTAAGTGATGATCGTACTAAATGAATGTGTCTGTGGAATTTCAGAAACGATTGATGTTAGCTCTGATAAAATTAACTGCATTAAGCTGAACTCAAAGAACAAATGTTGCTCTATAATATCCACTATTGCTTGATAGCAAAATGAATCTATTTTGCTTTGCCTAAAGCGACACTACAGTGAATGTATTTTCCTATTACATGGTATAATTTGTTTCCAAATATTTGCCTCAAATACTGAGTATTTCAACTAATAAACTAACGTCGTATACGCGGCTTGTTGACATAACAAAATAATGTAAACATCCATATGTAATACAACTAGTGTATCCTGAATAGCACGATTTATGGTACATATTTACCGTTATATCTTACATGTGTGCCTATATATGTGTAGACTATTCTTAGTTAAAGTATCTCTAAACGACATTATTTAGATTTTAATATTGACTCCGATGACAAAACAAACTTCAATTCAGGAGCATGGATGACCATTATATGAAATCATACTTTCATTCCACAAAAACACTGTTACGTTTATTTTATCAAGAGCATGACTTTAAATGAGCATTGAATACATATATTAATCACTCTCGTAACATCATGCCTGGTGCAATCCATCGCCACGACGGAGAGAGATGATGATGATTGTATTTATTTACCCTCGACGGTTAAATTCGTGTGTAGCACAGTCGACTATCATGAAGTGTCTGTAGATATGTAGTGTGGTCTGGTAGTGTGATTGTCTTGGCATTTTCGGAGATGGTGCAGTAAAAATTGACAATTGGAGGCGGCATCTTCTTCCTCCTCAGGGTGACAAGTCCTGATCGTTTCTTATTTCCGAACGGCACTTCCTAGCGCCACCCTCCTCACTGATGTGTTTTTACGTTTATTTATCGTCGCTACCGGTTGCTCATATGAGCGACGCCTCCTGAAGAGATTAGTTATTTTAGATTTTGGAGGATAGTGCCTGATACAGACAGAGACGCATTCCAGAATCTCCTCTGGTTCTTTTACGTGCACGGTGTAAAGCACCGACACGAGACCTCGGTTTAACGTCCCATCTGAAAGACTGTTAATTGTATTAAGGTCAGACGGGGGATCGAACCTGCGATCCCTGGATTACCAGTCCAGCGTGTTACCACTGGACTACATATCCGTCTGATGGCCATCCCTCAGCAGCATATATACTGATCTAACCTGTGAGACATCGTGTAGCCGTATATGGTGATCATGTGCGACAATTCATTCACTTCGAAATCAAACTAATAGACACATTGAAAACATAAAAATATATCTGACGTGTGAGGTTGATATTCCTATTAAAAGCATGATTGATAGTGATATACATATTATGAATGTATGTTAATACACATGGACAATAACATTTAGCGTAATTAATTACACAGCGGTAGATTTCTTTTGGATGAAACTGCAAAATCGTCTTAATATGGGTGAATTCATAGACACATGAGGAATATAAGAATGTTGATCTTTGGATACAAGATTACCGTATCAACTATTTTTATATCAATATCTTTCTAACCATAGTAGGTTTTAATATCTACAAATCACATTTTGCAAATGACACCTGGATAAAAGAACACGAACTAACCTTCATTCTACATGAGCACACAGTGATTACGATGTGATAATGGTTATGACGCAAATGACGGACGCAAAGAGCTGACGAAATATTATATAGCAAACACAATCATTTTAAAATCTATAGCTGGCTAATATTGATACCTTGCTGGCTGTTTTTGTGTACTTTTGTTCGAGCATACACCGTCTGTACTGTAACTAAAACGAATGTGTGCTTATCCTTAGTGCTTGACCGAGGAGCATACCACCACGCTAACTTTAACGAGTGTTTTTCCTCGACGTCAAATTGGCTAAATTTACCGAGTGTTCGAATGGAATTTCAAGTAGACATGTAGACTGATGTGTTATATAATGTTGGCCAATGAGATCCAATGTAGCTGGTAGTGAATATAATTATTTATGTTGGTAGTTGACACATTCTCGCTTCTCACCAATGCGACCTCGGACAGGGAAGTATGTGAGATGGTACGATGGTCACCAGATCGGACAGGTGGGTTTTCTCCGGGTACTCCGGTTTCCTCCCACATGAATGACCACATACACGCTTACATCCGAGCCAACGAGAGTGATTAATATAAGTTGTTAAAACTTGCTTCGCAATCTTTGTAAAATATATAAAGTTTAAACTTTATTCGTGCATCTGAACTTACCATTCTGGAAAATAAGTCAACATTTTCGAGTTATTCTAAAGTATCTATAGACATGTAATTATTGAGTTTGTTTGTTTTGGGGTTAAAGGTCGCACCATTACATTCATATGGCGACCCACCAGCTATTATTGGTGGATAAAGGGCCGGATGTCCCTTCGATATCATGTTCGAACCCCCGGCATTCCACATACCAGCTGAAAATCACCTGATCTTGAAGGCATTCGTAATCGTAAAGCGGTGAAGGGCAAGATATATACATTCCACATACCAGCTATATAACACCTGATCTTGAAGGCATTCGTAATCGTAACGCGGTGAAGGGCAAGAGATATACATTCCAAATACCAGCTGTATACCACCTGATCTTGAAGGCATTCGTAATCGTAAAGCGGTGAAGGGCAAGAGATATAAACTCAACGACTGTAACAACTCGAATTTATAAATGCCTTGCCTAAGGGTACACTAGTAACGTCTCCAGTGGGGCGCATACTCCGGGGCTTTTGCACCTGAAGCGAACACGCAACCACTGCGCTATCACGACTTCCACTAACCTTCCACTAACTTTCACGAACTAATATTTAACTACACGAGGCCTCAATCAGTATAAATCGGCGAACATTATATATTATGAGAGGGACATCGCTTCAGACGGAAATACGATCACGTGGTTGGTCCGCACCATAATATGATACTATAGTTGTGCACAATTCATATATTCAGTCACTTTGTTTGTTACAATCTAGTATTGTGTGGAGGGCCGTAACTAATGTTGTTAAAACTTGTGGCCCAATCCATTTGCTTCAACATTTATTGACAATTCGTGTGCACAACAATGACATGAATCGTATATACTATGCATAATTATACAAGTGTATTCAAATTGTTTTTTTCTGTACATTGTATATATAGAATAAATGCAATACAATATGATTACAGACGGATATGTAGTACAGTGGTAGCACGCTGGAATGGTAATCCATGGATCACAGGTTCGATCCCCCGTCTGGCCCTAATAAAATTAACACTCTTTCAGATGGGACATTAAAACGAGGTCTCGTGTCGGTGCTTTACACCGTGCACGTAACAGAACAACAGGAGATTCTGGAATGGGTCTCTGTCTGTATCATGCACTATCCTCCAAGATCTAAAATAACTAATCTCTTCAGGAGGCGTCGCTCATATGGGCAACCGGTAGCGACGATAAATAAACGTAAAACACACATACAAAATTAATAACACTATCCCTTTATTCATTTCGCACCATAATTTTAGGTAAATCAATTGAAAAAGAGACCATATGTAGATTTATTCTTTATTTCAGTCTCATCGTTGTACAATACATAAAATATATACAACAAATTATCGTGGCAAAGTACAACACCATTCATTATAAAAGAATTATAAGAGACTAATCTAATCACAGATAATCAAACTATCACAGTCTACTGACATATTATTATATTTACATATTAAAACCGAGGAACAGTCGCTAATTGAAAATATTAAATACTTATTAAAATCAGAAATTTGAAATACTGAAATGAATAATAGCACTAATTCGCAATTAAGAAATGTTTTAAAAAATCAGTTATCAACCTCGATCAGATCGCGGTTGAACTAATTAGCAGCTGTTTCTTGGAAGGAATAAGACACACACAATCAATAAATCAAATGGATACCTTATTTACATAAATAAAAGGAGCGTCTTTGAAGAATATGTATTATGTATTATACAGTGGTAAACCCAATTATAAATAACAATATTCTCCTATTATTGAATAAAGTCATTCTGCAATTCACGAAGCACTGTAACACCACATAAACAGTATTTCTTTTAAAACATAGTTATGTACAATTATATCGGTCTAGATGTGAAGCGAATATTGTTGATTAACAAACAATTTAATGTTCTTTTTCTGCGTGTTGTCGTGGTTGGAATGTCAGAGGTATTACACCTAATTTGCATAAACACTGAAGGGTTTTTATATTATGAACACATGAGGTGTAAAGACACTAACGTTCATACCACGATGAAACGCAGAAAAGGAACATTTAATAATTACAACTATATAATACATTAAACTACAAAAGAAGGTGTAATTTTGATTCGATTATTCGTAAATAAATATATACCCGTACACGTTCCCCTAGTGTAGTGTAGTTAGTGTATAAATATAGAAAACATTGTTACGTTTATTTATCGTCGCTACCGGTTGCCCATATGAGCGACGCCTCCTGAAGAGATTAGTTATTTTAGATTTTTGGAGGATAGTACATGATACAGACAGAGACCCATTCCAGAATCTCCTCTGGTTCGTTAACGTGCACGGTGTAAAGCACCAACACGAGACCTCGGTTTAACCTCCCATCTTTTTAAATAACCTATATCAGTTTTTACTATACAGGTGTGTGTTTTACGTTTATTTATCGTCGCTACCGGTTGCCCATATGTGCGACGCCTCCTGAAGAGATTATTCATTTTAGATTTTTGGAGGAAAGTGCAATGATACAGACAGAGACCCATTCCAGAGTCTTCTCTGAGTCTTTTACGTGCACGATATACAGCACCTACACGAGACCTTGGTTTAACGCCCCATCTAAAAGACTGTTAATTTTATTAGGGTCAGACGGGGGATCGAACCTGCGATGCCTGGATTACCAGTCCAGTGTGTTACCACTGGACTACATAAATATAGAACTGATTGCATTTGTGTAGTAGTCGAGGAATAATACTGATCTTTGATACGTAACTCCGCCTCCAACATTACATAATATCAAGACAAGATGGCGGCTGTCAGCTTGATTCATTTTCGAAGTCGGCTTTTTTAACAAAAGTAAGTAACATCACTGTCATTGAATAGAACACACGAGGACAAAATCCGCCCATCTAGGGTTAGTGGCAACATACACCGTGGGTGGGGCGGGGGTCGAGATAGTATGCTATACACTCTCTGAACACCTGTCTACGGGTAGAACTATTTTAGTATTTACAGTTTTGAGATTAACAAGCATTTTCCATTATGTGATTGGTCAGTCACGTGTCATACATCTAAGACTTGATCAACTTAGTGCGTTCCTAACCCCGTATCTATTGTGATGAAACCCCATAATATAGGTCTAAATACACCACTCTCCGTGGCCTAGTGGTTACGGAGCGGAGGGTCGATGGTTCGAACCTCGCCAGGAGTTCGTTCTTTTATGGCTGGTTGTTGAGCCGCCAGCTAGTTAAATAATGGATACCGATTGACTACCAGCCTGGCGCCTGGCATACCAGCATAAGATTCGGGAAGCCCTTTCAATAGGGGTGACACTATAATAAACAAACACTTTAATTTTACACTAATGTTATATATTATATATTATTATGTTAATAGTATGCGAACTTGAATATGAGAACAACCTGTCTGCATACAGTACTATACACGGGGAACTCAAAGGGTGCGCTATACCACATAATATTAACTTAAACTAGTCTGAAGTCTTCTCAAATCATGAAATGCATTTTTTTACCAAAAAGAACAATGAACTATATTAGTTATTAGAACTACATTGGCCTATTTACGTATAATTCTATACAACCCCATGCATACATATAACATAAATGTTAAAAATACTTAAGCAGGTATATGTATAATAAATTTAATATAGTTCCCAGCGAGTGTAAGCATACATAAATTACACATTAGTAGTATATTTATTGCACACTCACCCCTTTGGGGCCTCATGAAAACTTATTAAAATTTAAGAAGCTGTTGTGTGTGTATATAATTATACAGTTCACTATTTAATAAATTTAAGTATATGGTGTAAACTATTAAATATTCATGTAATATGTTAAGAAAATAACTGTATTTAAGTGTATATTGTTTGGTATAGCGCATCATTTGAGTGCCTCAATTCTTATTCTACCATATAAATGTCATATGTCATAAATTATACAGCATAAATATTTAAATCATTTCTTGCATCCAATGTATAATTCCATCGTATCTGATATTAAGACATTTTACTATTATTACTACTATTTGTTAACTCTTTGGACACTTTGTTTTCCAAATTATTCCATAAAATAATGTTGTAAAACAATGAAGGTCTAATCCTGCTAATATAGCAGATATGTGCCATTTAGGATGGAATATTCAGAAAGAATTGTTGATACTAAATCCAAAACAATACCCATATAGAGAGTAGTAAGCATTACTACTCCATATTCGGTCTTGCACTACTTATTTCCATTCAGTAAAACGATGTGTTTGAGAATTGTATACACATGATATTCCGGCTACATGTTTGCATTTTTGGATTATACGTTCCGACAATGTAATCGCGTGACACGTTCGCTAATGAAGAGTTCATTTCTGATTAATACAACAAATAATTATGAGTATGAAACAATAATTAGGGTGCATCAGAGCTCGATGTGAACGGTGATCGAACAAATGATAAACATGGTGTTTCACTCATACGTTTTGCGCTGACAGTGACAAGTCCTGCTTCGTTTTGTAAACGGTACCTTTTAGGACTATATCCTCCATCAGTGGTCAGCTCACAGCAGCAGATATGGGTCCAGTTTCTTCGCTGGTGTCCTCGTCGCTACTGGATCAGGGTCGAAGCCGCATCCCGCACCCATCTCCTTCATGATCAGGCTAAAACATCCGCCAGCTAGCCGTCTTCTACAGCACCGAGCATTGCTGTGTCACCAAGTATGGAAGTTACTTCGATGCTACTCATACTGAGTCACACAGCATCTTCTGTTCCGATAACGAGACTGGTATCAGCCAAGTTCTTGACCATTTGCTGCTAGATGACCTGAGCCATAGGCTCGTTGTGGAGGAAAGACCAGGATATGTGTGATAGGGGTGGGTGTGTATATTCTACGTGTAGTTATCGGCGACACTAGTTACCCATTTGAGCGACGCCTCCTGAAGAGATTAGTCATTTTATATTTTTGGAGGATAGTGCAATGATACAGACAGATACTCATTCCAGAATCTCATCTGGTTCTTTTACGTGCGCGATGTTAAGCACCGACACGAGACATCGGTGTAAAGTCCCATCTGAAAGACTGTTAATTGTATTAGGGTCAGACTGGGGGTCGAACCATCGATCCTTGGATTACCAGTCCTACGTGTTAACAACTGAACTATAGATCCGTCCTGTGTCGGGGATCCATCACATATCATTCAATCATGTAATAATCAAATACAAATAATTTGGAATAGACACATTGTGTGACAGAACTTTAAACAACACAGCAGAGAGAACACTATTAGTTTATTAGTTGCATTATTTATTTACATTGCAATAGGATATGATATTCTGTAGATTAACTGAATTTTACAAAAGTATGTCCAAAGATTTCGATTGTATCATGGACGTACCGGTTTTCAGACCACTAAGGTGTGTCGTTGTATAGCTTCTGTTTAGTCTCTTTCATATAGCATATGAAACAATATATGACTAGTGCATTGTGTTTATGCGTGCTGAATTGAGAAATAGAGGACCATTTCTTTTTCTTTTTTGTAATCCATTTTATTAAACAGTAAAACAGAAGCATACATATATAGTACAAAGTTAATTTTACATAATTGTATATACAAGCATTAACAAAACCGTAATGCAAGGGAAGTAACTCTTCCAATTAACAAAATAACTGTACAGTTATCCATCCAAACAAGACAAGGAGTTTTACTGTGCTTTTTGTTGTTTTGTGGAAAAAAAGAAAGAAGCAAAGCAGTCTGCATGGTTGTTTTTCTTTAAGTTATTTACCGGAAAATGTTGGGCTTGTTAGAAAAATATAAAAAATACGAAGGGCGTAGATAACTACTGTAGTAGAAAATTAACAAACAATTTTATTAAACGATGTCACCACAAAGTGTTGCAAATGTTCCCCATGATTTTGAAAATGTATCCAAGTTCAATGTTTTTATGGCGTTGTATTTTTCTACCTTTATTAGGTTCGATATATGTCTCTTAAAAATCTGAAGGTCTGGAAAGACAGAAGACATCTTACACTGATATATATAGTATTTTGCCGAAATAATTATATTATTGATTGGTAGGGTGTAGTTTGAACTGCCAAACATCACTATATGTTTGTTAATCTGGGATCATTTGGAAATAGTCCATTTAACCAATATGTCAAATTATTTAGAAATATGTTAATCACCCCGCATTCCCAGAATAAGTGGACGAGTGTTTCAGGGTTGGCTTTACAAAAGGAACATAAATTATCATCTTTCAAACCCATTTTGTTAAGTAAGTAATTAGTACCGAGGATTCTATGTGTAAATCGGTATTGAAACCAGAGTAGTTTGGAATCTTTAGTAACTTTAAAGGGTAAACTATAGATTTTTTCCCAATTTAAAACGACACAGTTCAGTTCTGTTTGCCATTTCGAACATGACTTTGGGGTGGTTTTATATTTTTAAATCAAAATGTCATGAATGGGTCTACACCCTTTATTGGTTGCCGATATTACTCTTAAGTGTAATGGTTTGACTGGATTCATCATTTTACAAGCCCTATGTGCAAATCTTAACTGGTCCAAATAATGTCTTATTGATTGAATTATGCCTTGAAACTGAAGAAAGTTAGTGTTTATTTCAAATTTATGTTGAAATTCTTGATATGTAAGCAAACTGCCATTGTCTTTAAGTAAGTCATTAACAAAAAACACACCTTTATTTAAGTAATTATGGTAACAAAATGATTTTCCTCCAATTTTAAAATTATGATTTAACCATACAGGCTGTGAGATGAACTCATCCCAACTACTAGGACATTGTGTATGGATAAGAGAGATGTAAGCATTCCATACCTCATTCCAGAATATGTTTTTAGTGCATCTTTTTTCTTTTATGATATAATCGACACCAAATTTACCAATCCCATTAATGAAAGGGCAACGTGTTTTTACAAGAACAAAGTATTTTGAATACAGGTGAGGACCATTTCTTAGTAGAAGTTGGTATACAGACTTTTTGGAATTACTGAGTTTGTGCTGATTATACAATAAGCCATACACACCGCTTTGTGTGGCTACATATGTACGATGTAGTGTCCCTTCCTGTCAGTGCATGAAATGCAAGTAGGGTGTTAGCTGTATCTGGTAGCAACGAATCATATATAGGATCGTTTCAGATTCCATAGTGATAGCATGAAGAACTATACGCGTATTCGCGTCCTCGCGGGTCGCTTTAAGTGGTATAATATTGGCCAGTCCAAGCGAGGACTTCCTGTTCATTGTCAACCCCACCTGCAATGACAATCTCCTTTAAGTTGGCTAGAAGTTACTCCAAGAGACATCGAGCAAGATCTGCTTTGTTTTCTTGTAAAGAGGTTACATGTATTGGGAGAATGGAAATTACAAGGTATCATATGGTTGGGAGAATTGAAATTACAAGGTAATATATTGTTGGGAGAATTGAAATTACAAGGTAATATATTGTTGGGAGAATTGAAATTACAAGGTAATATATGGTTGGGAGAATTGAAATTACAAGGTAATATATGGTTGGGTGAATTGAAATTACAAGGTAATATATGGTTGGGAGAATTGAAATTACAAGGTAATATATGGTTGGGAGAATTGAAATTATAAGGTAATATATGGTTGGGAGAATTGAAATTACAAGGTAATATATGGTTGGGAGAATTGGAATTACAAGGTAATATATGGTTGGGAGAATGGAAATTACAAGGTAACATATGGTTGGTAGAATGGAAATTACAAGGTAACATATGGTTGGGAGAATGGAAATTACAAGGTAACATATGGTTGGGAGAATGGAAATTACAAGGTAACATATGGTTGGGAGAATGGAAATTACAAGGTAACATATGGTTGGGAGAATGGAAATTACAAGGTAACATATTGTTGGGAGAATTGAAATTACAAGGTAGCATATGGTTGGGAGAATTGAAATCACAAGGTAACATATGGTTGGGAGAATTGAAATTACAAGGTAACATATTGTTGGGAGAATTGAAATTACAAGGTAACATATGGTTGGGAGAATTGAAATTACAAGGTAGCATATGGCTGGGAGAATTGAAATCACAAGGTAACATATGGTTGGGAGAATTGAAATTACAAGGTAACATATGGTTGGGAGAATTGAAATTACAAGGTAGCATATGGTTGGGAGAATTGAAATTACAAGGTAACATATTGTTGGGAGAATTGAAATTACAAGGTAGCATATGGTTGGGAGAGTTGAAATTACAAGGTAGCATATGGTTGGGAGAATTGAAATTACAAGGTAGCATGTGGTTGGGAGAGTTGAAATTACAAGGTAGCATATGGTTGGGAGAGTTGTTGGTTTTGTTGGGGTTGTTGGTTTTGTTGGGGTTGTGGTTTGGTTGGGGTTGTTGGTTTTGTTGGGGTTGTGGTTTGGTTGGGGTTGAAATTACAAGGTAGCATATGGTTGGGAGAATGGAAATTACAAGGTAGCATATGGTTGGGAGAATGGAATTGACAAGGTAGCATATGGTTGGGAGAGTGGAAATTACAAGGTAGCATATAGTTGGGAGAATGGAAATTACAAGGTAGCATGTTGTTGGGAGAATGGAAATTACAAGGTAGCATATGGTTGGGAGAATGGAAATTACAAGGTAGCATATGGTTGGGAGAATGTAAATTGGCCTTCAATTAGTATTGTTATTTTTTCGGCCTCTTGTCTTGGGAATATAAATAACATTGACCTTCATCAATACCCGTGGGAATCAACCAATCACTACTAATTAGATACCTTTCCTATGATGACGATAGCGGCGACGGTGCCGTCAGCAGCAATAACATATTTGCATACATATAAAATAAACGTAAAATACACTGGTTTGACTAGTAGGCTAGATATCAGAAATTGATTAATTGTCCATAAAACATTCAAACATTAACATTTCTCAAAGATGTCAAAGATATTTTGAAACTTCGCATACAATCAAAGGTGTAATTTTATACATTCACAGTAAGTCAATATCCATTCTACAACTGTCAGTGAACTTTGACAAACACGTTGTTGTTAATGTTGTTTACGTCAGTTCGTGTGTAGATTTATTCTAGTTATGATACTGCTAAACGGTGTGCTAATAGGGAGAAGTAAGGATATTCAACTTCATTACATGTATATCATTGATTGTGTTCAGTTTAATACAGCTATCACATATTATCTTGTATGTTATGTTATATATGTTATATTTCGGGTTTTACGCCTGCATCAGCACCATTTTGGGCTATATCGCCGGCGGGCAGTTTACCTAACAGCACCTTTCCTGTGCAGGCTCCAGTGGTTAACCAGTACTTGGGTGCACCTACCTCCGTAAGAAACTGCCAACTTTTTCATATAAATCGGAAGACAATGAATGTATCTTGAATAACTCGATTTATGGTA
>CM026389.1:4396789-4474808 GCA_014843695.1 Archivesica marissinica | reverse complement strand
CATGATAGACAGTTAAATGAATGCATAACACGTATATATATCTGCGCATGATAGACAGTTACACGAATGCATAACAAGTATATATATCTGCGCATGATAGACAGTTACACGAATGCATAACAAGTATATATATCTGCGCATGATAGACAGTTACACGAATGCATAACACGTATATATATCTGCGCATGATAGACAGTTACACGAATGCATAACAAGTATATATATCTGCGCATGATAGACAGTTACATGAATGCATAACAAGTATATATATCTGCGCATGATAGACAGTTACACGAATGCATAACACGTATATATATTTCTGCGCATGATAGACAGTTACACGAATGCATAACAAGTATATATATATATATATATATATCTGCGCATGATAGACAGTTACATGAATGCATAACACGTATATATATCTGCGCATGGTAGACAGTTAATGAATGCATAAACATATATATCTGCGCATGATAGACAGTTACACGAATGCATAACAAGTATATATATCTGCGCATGATAGACAGTTACACGAATGCATAACGAGTATATATATCTGCGCATGATAGACAGTTACACGAATGCATAACAAGTATATATATCTGCGCATGATAGACAGTTACACGAATGCATAACAAGTATATATATCTGCGCATGATAGACAGTTACACGAATGCATAACAAGTATATATATATATATATATCTGCGCATGATAGTCAGTTACATGAATGCATAACACGTATATATATCTGCACATGATAGACAGATAAATGAATGCATAACACGTATATATATCTGCGCATGATAGACAGTTACACGAATGCATAACAAGTATATATATATATATCTGCGCATGATAGTCAGTTACATGAATGCATAACAGTATATATCTGCGCATGGTAGACAGTTACATGATGTGTTTTTGTGTGGTTGATGCATAACACGTATATATATATATCTGCGCATGATAGACAGTTACACGAATGCATAACACGTATATATATCTGCGCATGATAGACAGTTACATGAATGCATAACACGTATATATATCTGCGCATGATAGACAGTTAAATGAATGCATAACACGTATATATATCTGCGCATGATAGACAGTTACACGAATGCATAACACGTATATATATATATATATCTGCGCATGATAGTCAGTTACATGAATGCATAACACGTATATATATCTGCGCATGATAGACAGTTACATGAATGCGTAACACGTATATATATCTGCACATGATAGACAGATAAATGAATGCATAACACGTATATATATCTGCGCATGATAGACAGTTACACGAATGCATAACAAGTATATATATCTGCGCATGATAGACAGTTACATGAATGCATAATAGGTATATATATTGCGCATGATAGTCAGTTACATGAATGCATAACACGTATATATATATATATATCTGCGCATGATAGTCAGTTACATGAATGCATAACAGGTATATATATCTGCGCATGGTAGACAGTTACATGAATGCATAACACGTATATATATCTGTGCATGATAGTCAGTTAAATGAATGCATAACACCTATATATATCTGCGCATGATAGACAGTTAGACGAATGCATAACAAGTATATATATCTGCGCATGATAGTCAGTTACATGAATGCATAACAAGTTTATATATATATGCGCATGATAGACAGTTACACGAATGCATAACACGTATATATATCTGCGCATGATAGACAGTTACATGAATGCATAACACGTATATATATCTGCGCATGATAGACAGTTAAATGAATGCATAACAAGTATATATATCTGCGCATGATAGTCAGATACATGAATGCATAACAAGTATATATATCTGCGCATGGTAGACAGTTACACGAATGCATAACACGTATATATATCTGCGCATGATAGACAGTTATATGAATGCATAACAAGTATATATATCTGCGCATGATATTCATTTACAGGAATGCATAACACGTATATATATATATCTGCGCATGATAAACAGATAAATGAATGCATAACACGTATATATATCTGCGCATGATAGACAGTTACATGAATGCATAACAAGTATATATATCTGCGCATGATAGACAGTTACAGGAATACATAACAAGTATATATATATATATATTTATATCTGCGCATGATAGTCAGTTACATGAATGCATAACACGATATATATCTGCGCATGATAGACAGTTACACGAATGCATAACAAGTATATATATCTGCGCATGATAGACAGTTACACGAATGCATAACACGTATATATATCTGCGCATGATAGACAGTTACATGAATGCATAACACGTATATATATCTGCGCATGATAGACAGTTACATGAATGCATAACAAGTATATATATCTGCGCATGATAGACAGTTACATGAATGCATAACAAGTATATATATCTGCGCATGGTAGACAGTTACATGAATGCATAACACGTATATATATCTGCGCATGATAGACATTTACACGAATGCATAACAAGTATATATATCTGCGCATGATAGACAGTTACATGAATGCATAACAAGTATATATATCTGCGCATGATATTCATTTACAGGAATGCATAACACGTATATATATATATCTGCGCATGATAGACAGTTACACGAATGCATAACAAGTATATATATATATATATATATATATATCTGCGTATGATAGTCAGTTACATGAATGCATAACACGTATATATATCTGCGCATGGTAGACAGTTAAATGAATGCATAACACGTATATATATCTGCGCATGATAGACAGTTACATGAATGCATAACAAGTATATATATCTGCGCATGATAGACAGTTACATGAATGCATAACACGTATATATATATATCTGCGCATGATAGACAGATAAATGAATGCATAACACGTATATATATCTGCGCATGATAGACAGTTACATGAATGCATAACAAGTATATATATCTGCGCATGATAGACAGTTACACGAATACATAACAAGTATATATATATATATATATATATATCTGCGCATGATAGTCAGTTACATGAATGCATAACACGTATATATATCTGCACATGATAGACAGATAAATGAATGCATAACACCTATATATATATGCGCATGATAGACAGTTACACGAATGCATAACAAGTATATATATATATATCTGCGCATGATAGTCAGTTACATGAATGCATAACACGTATATATATCTGCGCATGGTAGACAGTTACATGAATGCATAACACGTATATATATCTGCACATGATAGACAGATAAATGAATGCATAACACGTATATATATCTGCGCATGATAGACAGTTACACGAATGCATAACAAGTATATATATATATATATTTCTGCGCATGATAGTCAGTTACATGAATGCATAACACGTATATATATCTGCGCATGGTAGACAGTTACATGAATGCATAACACGTATATATATCTGCGCATGATAGACAGTTACACGAATGCATAACACGTATATATATCTGCGCATGATAGACAGTTACACGAATGCATAACAAGTATATATATCTGCGCATGATAGACAGTTACACGAATGCATAACACGTATATATATCTGCGCATGATAGACAGTTACACGAATGCATAACACGTATATATATCTGCACATGATAGTCAGTTACATGAATGCGTAACACGTATATATATCTGCACATGATAGACAGATAAATGAATGCATAACACGTATATATATCTGCGCATGATAGACAGTTACACGAATGCATAACAAGTATATATATCTGCACATGATAGACAGATAAATGAATGCATAACAAGTATATATATCTGCGCATGATAGACAGTTACATGAATGCGTAACACGTATATATATCTGCGCATGATAGACAGATAAATGAATGCATAACACGTATATATATCTGCGCATGATAGACAGTTACACGAATGCATAACAACTATATATATCTGCGCATGATAGACAGTTACATGAATGCATAATACGTGTATATATCTGCGCATGATAGTCAGTTACATGAATGCATAACATGTATATATATCTGCGCATGATAGTCAGTTACATGAATGCATAACACGTATATACATCTGCGCATGATATACAGTTACACGAATGCATAACACGTATATATATCTGCGCATGGTAGACAGTTAAATGAATGCATAACAAGTGTATATATCTGCGCATGATAGACAGTTACACGAATGTATAACAAGTATATATATCTGCGCATGATAGACAGATAAATGAATGCATAACACGTATATATATCTGCGTATGGTAGACAGTTACATGAATGCATAACACTTATATATATCTACACATGATAGACAGTTACACGAATGCATAACACCTATATATATCTGCGCATGATAGACAGTTAGACGAATGCATAACAAGTATATATATCTGCGCATGGTAGACAGTTACATGAATGCATAACACTTATATATATCTACACATGATAGACAGTTACACGAATGCATAACACCTATATATATCTGCGCATGATAGACAGTTAGACGAATGCATAACAAGTATATATATCTGCGCATGATAGACAGTTACATGAATGCATAACAAGTTTATATATATATTCGCATGATAGACAGCTACACGAATGCATAACACGTATATATATATCTGCACATGATAGACAGATAAATGAATGCATAACACGTATATATATCTGCGCATGATAGACAGTTACATGAATGCATAACAAGTTTATATATATATTCGCATGATAGACAGTTATACGAATGCATAACAAGTATATATATATATATATATCTGCGCATGATAGTCAGTTACATGAATGCATAACACGTATATATATCTGCGCATGGTAGACAGTTACATGAATGCATAACACGTATATATATCTGCACATGATAGACAGATAAATGAATGCATAACACGTATATATATCTGCGCATGATAGACAGTTACACGAATGCATAACAAGTATATATATATATATATCTGCGCATGATAGTCAGTTACATGAATGCATAACACGTATATATATCTGCGCATGGTAGACAGTTACATGAATGCATAACACGTATATATATCTGCGCATGATAGACAGTTACACGAATGCATAACACGTATATATATCTGCGCATGATAGACAGTTACACGAATGCATAACAAGTATATATATCTGCGCATGATAGACAGTTACACGAATGCATAACACGTATATATATCTGCGCATGATAGACAGTTACATGAATGCATAACACGTATATATATCTGCGCATGATAGACAGTTACATGAATGCATAACAAGTATATATATCTGCGCATGATAGACAGTTACATGAATGCATAACAAGTATATATATCTGCGCATGGTAGACAGTTACATGAATGCATAACACGTATATATATCTGCGCATGATAGACAGTTACACGAATGCATAACAAGTATATATATCTGCGCATGATAGACATTTACACGAATGCATAACACGTATATATATCTGCGCATGATAGACAGTTACACGAATGCATAACAAGTATATATATCTGCGCATGATAGACAGTTACACGAATGCATAACACGTATATATATCTGCGCATGATAGACAGTTACACGAATGCATAACACGTATATATATCTGCGCATGATAGACAGTTACACGAATGCATAACACCTATATATATCTGCACATGATAGACAGATAAATGAATGCATAACAAGTATATATATCTGCGCATGATAGACAGTTACATGAATGCATAACAAGTATATATATCTGCGCATGATAGACAGTTACACGAATGCATAACACGTATATATATCTGCGCATGATAGACAGTTACACGAATGCATAACAAGTATATATATCTGCGCATGATAGACAGTTACACGAATGCATAACAAGTATATATATCTGCGCATGATAGACAGTTACATGAATGCGTAACACGTATATATATCTGCACATGATAGACAGATAAATGAATGCATAACACGTATATATATCTGCGCATGATAGTCAGTTACACGAATGCATAACAAGTATATATATCTGCGAATGACAGTCAGTTACATGAATGCATAACACGTATATATATCTGCGCATGGTAGACAGTTACATGAATGCATAACACGTATATATATCTGCGCATGATACTCAGTTACACGAATGCATAACACCTATATATATCTGCGCATGATAGACAGTTAGACGAATGCATAACAAGTATATATATCTGCGCATGATAGTCAGTTACATGAATGCATAACAAGTTTATATATATATGCGCATGATAGACAGTTACACGAATGCATAACACGTATATATATCTGCGCATGATAGACAGTTACATGAATGCATAACACGTATATATATCTGCGCATGATAGACAGTTACATGAATGCATAACACGTATATATATCTGCGCATGATAGACAGTTAAATGAATGCATAACACGTATATATATCTGCGCATGATAGACAGTTACATGAATGCATAACAAGTATATATATCTGCGCATGATAGACAGTTACATGAATGCATAACAAGTATATATATCTGCGCATGGTAGACAGTTACACGAATGCATAACACGTATATATATCTGCGCATGATAGACAGTTACATGAATGCATAACAAGTATATATATCTGCGCATGGTAGACAGTTACACGAATGCATAACACGTATATATATCTGCGCATGATAGACAGTTACACGAATGCATAACACGTATATATATCTGCGCATGATAGACAGTTACACGAATGCATAACAAGTATATATATCTGCGCATGATAGACAGTTACATGAATGCATAACAAGTATATATATCTGCGCATGATAGTCATTTACATGAATGCATAACACGTATATATATATCTGCGCATGATAGACAGATAAATGAATGCATAACACGTATATATATCTGCGCATGATAGACAGTTACATGAATGCATAACAAGTATATATATCTGCGCATGATAGACAGTTACACGAATGCACAACAAGTATGTATATTATTCGATCAAGTTGACTGGGGGCTATGCTAAACCAACAGCTTGCAACACAACATAACTTTCATTCACATCTACAATGGACACAATATTCACTAAATCAATAGTGCGCTCTAAGTATAGGAGCTTAACGGGAGTTGAGATGAAAGTGTCGATATGTTATCTAATTTAACTCTTTCCTTCATAGAGATTTATGTTAATATACTATAATATCTCCATACAAATGACAGCCATTTAACTATCATGCACTGGGTATTAGTATTCGCCATATCTATCCCACCTCCATAGCTATTACTGGAACTACATGAGATTATGGCCATTATTATGAATATTGGTTTGGCTACTACATTGTCAATGTATGTTGTATTGGTAATGGCGTCAAGAGGTGCTTCTATGAGGGAAAGGGTTAAATCTGTCCTATGGAAGTTGATTTGTGGGAAAATGGAAGTTGAATTGTGGGAGAATGGCAGTTGAATTGTGGGAGAATAGTTACAATTGTCCGGTACGGCTCGAACGCTGTCTTAACGTTTGTAAAGCTTTCTTATGAGCGAGTTTAGCATTCACCGAAGCTTGAATAAAATCAATAAACGCAATATTACGGTACAGTATAAACATATTTCGGCTAATAAAAGACATACCAATTGAACAAATGTAATAACAATTCAATTTTTACGTATGAGTAGCAATGCTGCTACACATTCTAACGTTATACTTTGTATGTTTATGTTCATTTGGTAAACATTGTATTTTTGCGAAAAAACAAACTCGAAACCGAGAGTAGGACTCTCCGAGTCGATAGGTCACGCACTTGTTTACAACCGGAACGCATCGTCCGCACTTGTTTACATTCGGAATGCATCGTCCCCATTTGTCTCACGTTGTCTTTTTTAATTAAATTACTTGATATGTTGATTCATACCTCTGTTAGCTAAGTCTTTTATGGACATTTCTACATCCCCGCGAGGGGTTTGACATCAGAGGAAGATAGATAGATAGTATTTCATGTTCAAAATATATACGTTGTTTTCTATATCTGTTGCTTCACGCATGCGTACTGTGCGTGCTTACAATTCGTGTGTTGATAAACAAATTCGCGTATACGACGGTTTAAATTTATTGGAATGTTATCGTTTCTGAGCGACTAGTTCGATTTTTGTAAACACGCACGCATAAGTATTTATACTTTACCCAAAACATCCTTTATTACGATGTAATGCTGCTTTAATTAGTCTAAATATTCAGATGAAAGAGCGCGCGCGCACCTGATATTATATATATAAAACAATTAACATGATTTCTATACAATTCCTTCGTTGCCTAGTGATTAGATCGATCAGATCAATTGAACCGAGGTTCGAATCCCAGTGTGGAACGAGCCATCAGGATCTGCACTTTTTGCCAGTAAAATTACTATTTTTAGACAAATTACCCATTTTGATAAATGAACTTGTCCAAATGTAATTTTCTTATTACTTTATTGGTCTACAAATATCATGGATCAGTTCATTTCAGTTACTTGGTATTGAATGGGCTAATTATAGCTTAATTTTTCTATTTGAAGAACACTATAATATATATAGCGACTTTAAACGTAATTGCCGGATCTGTAGTCCAGTGGTAACACGCTGGACTGGTAATCCAGGGATCGCAAGTTCGATCCCACATCTGACCCTAATAAAATTAACAGTCTTTCAGATGGGACATTAAACCGAGGTCTCGTGTCGGTGCTTTACACAGTGTACGTTAAAGAACCAGAGGAGACTCTGGAACGGGTCTCTTCCGGAGGCGTCGCTCATATGGGCAACCGATAGCGACGATAAATAAACGTAAAACACACACGTAATTGCCAATTAGGTTATTGTTACCATTGTAGTTGTACTAGCACTATATCTTGCAGATTATCCTTAACATAGATAGCTATTGCCACTTACACAAATGGGAAATGTCCGAATTGGATCAAAGTTAATTTTAATGCATTTTCGGAGTTGGGGTGTAGGTGCGTGTACATACCTTGTTTATAGCGTTGTATAGGACACTCGTACATGCACAGCGAGATAAAACAAGTACGGATGTAACTTTCTTGTCTGCAATATTATGAATCTGCCATATTGAGTGTACTACGTTTTATGATCATATTGTTGTTGTCTCCCTTAGACCATGCATTTTAGTTTGTTGTAAAGTCAATTTTATAATGAACTCCGTATTAGTACGATATACCTAAAAGTGAAATGGACGCTATGAAAGGTGAGTGTTTAGTGGATACAAATTTATTTTAGCTCTATTGTTAAACACGTTCTTACAACTGATAGTAATCACTCTCTCGAGATCTCATTCCTGATGGAATCCATCGCCAAGCGGGAGAGAGAAGAGGCAACGTGGAATTTTACCAAGTATGTATTTTATGTAGGTCAGCATTAAGTGATCTAACAGTTGTAGTAGGATCATCGACAATTAAGTAAAGGCTTGTAGCGTCAGCAAATATGCGTATTTTAGAGTTAATTTATGTAACGGTATGGTTGATATAGACAAGGAAAAGAAGAGGACCAAGGATTGACCCCTGAGGGACACCGGCACTAATTATGCCCCATGAAGAGTTGGAGTTGTTTACGATTACCCGTTGCTCGCGGTTGAAAAGATATGAAGAGAACCATTGTAAAAGGTTGTTTTGGATGCCCATAGAAGATAACATGTTTAGAAGGCCCCGATACCATACACGGTCGAATGCTTTGGATATATAACAGAAGACAACTCGAATGTCTTTGCCTTTGTCTAGATATGTAACCAAGCTGAGTTACGGTAGAATCCGGATTGAAATGGTGTTAACATGTTATTCTTAATAAAAAAGTTATACTTATGAACACATCGTTCCATGGGTTTTCCTAAACAGCTTATGATGAGAAGGATCAGCTATTTTGTATATGGGAGTAATATTTGATGATTCATTTGCAAGTAGGCCACCCCTTTTACGAAATACCATTATCTTAGTTTATCTTAGTTTTTATTGTATTAACTTTTAAGCCCCATAACTCGCAATACTCGTGTAACTTATTTAGGTTAGTTTGTTGTTCATGTGGTGATGTACCAAATATAACCATATCGTCTGCGAATAGCATAACAGTAATACAATATCATCTATTAGCAATCCTGTATTAGTATTATCTTGTAAATATAGTTCCAGATCTTCCACAAAGTAGATAAAATAAAATTATCTCCCTGTAATGATTAACAACAACAGAAATGGTAGACTTGTTAACTTCCGGTCTAGTCTAAACAATAACCGAACGGCATGGTATAAAACAATTACCAATAGGCTAATATGTTACATCCCCCTTTCTTCCGTTTGACTAGAATCGATGTATATCATCAGAAATGGAGTTGTAACACAGTATAGATATGCAAATACATACAAGAATGGATATGCACATTATATAGCCGGTAAATTAATAAGTGCTGTATATGTGCAAGTCTCCAAGCTATTAATTGTCATGTGGAAATGTACTTTCCAAATTACAAATGTACTTGTAAGTGTTTCTGTTTTGCTTCACAAATAACTTTACTGCACGAATAGTAATTCTAACTCTGCTCCAGTCTTTACAGTCTGTTTATTACAGCGCACATGTACATATATTCTAAACAAATCATTAATTCAACATTACTTAAAGAAACCAGTTAATGGTTTGTGCTACAGTGCGAGTATTTCTGCCCCTTAACACTTTGCAGATATTAAAGAAAACAAAATTTTATAGAACAACAGTGTGTCGCAATGGGGATTTTTCTGCCCCTTAACACTATGCAGACACTGAACTGAACTAACTTTAGAACACAATGAATATAAGTGCCGCAATGGGGATTTTTCTGCCCCTTAACACTATGCGGGCACAAGTCACAACAGGCTTATTCATCAAACCTCTTAGGTTTAACGACGGTTCTTCCTGAACGCGTTACATATGCTTTTGTGTCTTTTTGCACAGCACTGTTAGTATTTGAAGACATTGATTTCTTCACCAGTTGATCTTTATTCGGTGTGGCGGTCGGTGGAACTATATCTATAAAGTCATCGTCTACGTCTTCAGGACTGTTAGCTTGTTCAGGCACTGGTCGTAAATGTCTCCTGTTACGGCGGTATAATCGATTACCACTACGAATCACATAGGATCGTGGTTTCTCGAATCGGGACTCTACGACTCCCGGGTTCCACTGGCCATGTCCCCTGCTCATTCTGACGTTTGTTCTTTCCTGTAATGGATGCAATTCCTTTGCGCCCCTCCTGCGATCATAGTAGTACTTCTGGTCGCGTTACAGAGTCAAAATGTTGTTTCACGAGATTTGGGCTCTGTGAATGCGGTTTTAGTAACTCTGTGGATGCTGGAAGAATGTTTCGCGGTCTTCTACCCATTAGTAGTTGAGCTGGCGATAGATTTATACCCGACAGGGGTGTTGTGCGATAGTCTAGTAGCACTAAATGCTTATCCTCAGCTTTTCTCCATAGCTTCTTAACAGTTTGTATTGCTCGTTCAGCCTCACCATTTGAGCTTTGAAAATGTGGACTGGATGTTTCATGCTGAATTCCATATGATTCACAGAATGTCTTAAATTCATATGAGCCAAACTGTGGACCATTGTCCGAACGCAGTCTAGACGGAATACCGTGACAGGCAAACACACTCTTCATGGCGTTAATAACTGATGTGGTCATTTCCGACTGTAGTTCCACTACGTCTATGTACTTGGAATAATAGTCTACCAGTAGTAGATATTTCTTGGATTTGAGTTCAAACAGGTCACAACCTACCATACTATATGGCAAATCAGGCGTTATAGTAGGTTTAAGTGGTTCAGCTCTTTGCTGGTTTTGGGTTTCCGCACATTTGCAGCAATCTTTGACTATCATTTCAATGTCGGAGTTCATACCAGGCCAGAACATTACTTCTCTAGCTCTCTGCTTACATTTGACTATACCCAAGTGAGATGAATGGATCAGTTTCAACATGTGGTTGCGGAGACTGGGTGGAATCACTATTCTAGGACCCTTATATATCACTCCATCAGATACGGAAAGCTGGTCTCTAGAGTCCCAATATTGTCGTACCTCAACTGGTGCTTCGTTTCGGATGTCGGGCCATGCGGTCACTATGACACTATATAAAACAGCTAGTTCGGACTGTGTTTTGTCTCTAATATCTTCGTACCTAGCTTGACTGACAGAAATCATGTTCAGATTGTCATTGTCATCAAAGTCATCACCTATCTCTATCTGTGAACACTGAATGGGTAAGTATGCACGAGATAGTGCATCTGAAACATGCATATCTTTACCTTTACGATATCGAACCTTAAGGTCGTACCACTGTATCCTTAATATCATCTTCTGTATTCTCATGGGTGCAGACAGCAGCGGTTTTGAGAATATTATTTCAAGCAGTTTATGATCATTGTAGACAACCGTTTCTTTACCGAACACGAAACAGTGAAATTTTCTGACACTATACACGATAGACAGCATTTCTTTTTCTATGTGTGCGTACCGTTGTTCCGTTTCCGTTAGAGCTCGAGATGCGTATGCAATCACTCTGCCTTCTTGCAGTAGCACTGCTCCTAATCCATCTTTGCTAGCGTTACACTCAATTTCTATGTCTTTGTTGACGTCATAATATGCAAGTACAGGCGGTGTACTGCAGATTTTCTTCAGTTCATTGAAACTTTCCACTTGTTCATGGTTCCATTCAAACATAACGCGATCTTTCATTAGTGCTCTCAAAGGTGCATCAATCTGACTCAGATTGGGAATGAACTTTGCAAGATACTGTACTAACCCTAGTAGTCTCCGTACTCCCTCTTTGTCTAGTGGAGCCGGCATATCGACAATGGCTTTCACCTTCGCTGGATCTACTTGTAGGCCATTCTCTGTTAGTACATGCCCCATATATGGAACACTTGTTTGTCGAAGTAAACACTTGTCAAAGTTAAGTTTCAGATTATATGCTGTTGCACGTTCAATGACCCGTTTCAATATCTTGTCATGCTCTTCGCGATCCTTGGCAGCTACAAGAATATCATCAATGATGACAAAGACACCAGGTATGTCTTTCAACATTTCATCCATAATGCGTTGATAGATTTCCAGTGCAGACTTTATTCCGAATGGTAATCGCAGCCATCTGTACCTTCCTATGGGTGTGTTGAATGTACACAGGTAAGACGATTTCCTATCCAGTTTTATTTGTAGGAATCCAGACTTGGCATCAAGAACAGAGAACAATTTTGTTCCTGGAATAGCGGATAATACATCATCGATGCTTTTCATTGGGTGATGTTCCCTTTTAATAGCTTTATTTAGGTTCTTCGGATCTATGCAAATACGAATTTTGTCCTTTTTCAATGAGACAACCAAAGAACTGACCCATTCGGTGGGTTCTTGTACTGGCGTGATGTATTCATTTGCTTCCATTTCGCGTAATTTCTCAATAACACGAGGCTTTAAAGCAGCAGCCATCTTGCGAGGTGGATGTACCACTCCTTGGAACTTTCCATCTTGCGAGGTGGATGTACCACTCCTTGGAACTTTCCATCTTGCGAGGTGGATGTACCACTCCTTGGAACTTTCCATCTTGCGAGGTGGATGTACCACTCCTTGGAACTTTCCATCTTGCGAGGTGGATGTACCACTCCTTGGAACGTTCCATCTTGCGAGGTGGGTGTACCACTCCTTGGAACTTTCCATCTTGCGAGGTGGGTGTACCACTCCTTGGAACGTTCCATCTTGCGAGGTGGATGTACCACTCCTTGGAACTTTCCATCTTGCGAGGTGGATGTACCACTCCTTGGAACTTTCCATCTTGCGAGGTGGATGTACCACTCCTTGGAACTTTCATCTTGCGAGGTGGGTGTACCACTCCTTGGAACTTTCCATCTTGCGAGGTGGGTGTACCACTCCTTGGAACTTTCCATCTTGCGAGGTGGATGTACCACTCCTTGGAAATTTCCATCTAGTTTTATAGAATATTCCCCCGGCAATGTTCCAGTTGTTTTAACAAGGTCAGGAAAGTCACGTGATAACTCTTCCTTTGACGTGAGATCAACACGAAGCACACGCTGTAACAGACCAAGCTTTTCAGCGACGTCTCCGGTTATTATGTTTTCCTGACATAAGTCCACAATTTCAAATTTTACACTGATGCGACTGTCTCTGTATTTCACAGGCGCTGTGATGGTTCCAACTGGTTTGATCTGGTGATTGGAATAAGATTTCAGAGTTTTAGATGAGTGACGCAACTTCACATCACAATTCAGATTTTCATATACCGATTTGACTAAAATGTTGCATTTAGCTCCTGTGTCGATACGAAACAGAATATTATTCTCAAACAGCTTCAAATCAACAAGCCACTTGTCAGATACAACATTGACATTCTGACCTTCGTTGTGAACTGTTTGTGTAGTATTAATGTGTGGGATTTCGTCATCAGATACAGATGGCTGCGATTACCATTCGGAATAAAGTCTGCACCGGAAATCTATCGTGATTTCGTCATCACAGTCGCTACTTTCATATTGGTCACCTACTGTGTTTACACTATGAAGTCTTTTCTTGCACATTTTCAACCAGTGGTCTCTTTTTACAGTAACTACATAGTGTACCGAATGCTGGACATTTGCCCTTTTCATGGACCTTCCCACATTTGTTACATTTATATGGTTTCTCAGGTTCACGTTTAACTCCTGTTTGAGTTCGAGCCTTGCTGGTCCTTCTGTCGAACCATGTTTTATTCTGCGGTTTATTCTGGTTGTTCCTGGATACAAATTTCTGTTTAACCGATAAGCCTAGAACCTGTTCACCACGCATGAGTTTCATCTGACTCTGCGAAAGTTCATATTGCTGACCTATTTCAACAGCTTTGTTGAGCGTTAGTTTCTGCCCCTGGTCTAAAAGTCTCTCTTGTACTTTGGAATACTTTACCCCATTAATCAGTAAGTCCACAAGTATATCATCAGGATCTGTATATTCACAATCCATTACCAGTAACTTAAGGTCTTTGACAAAATTGTCGAATGATTTACCTTCAAGTTGTTTCCGTTGCTGTGCCCTAAACTTAGCCACACGCTTGTTACGTCGCGGGCGTACATAATCCTCGAGTTTCCTGAGCACGATCTCTGGATCATCCTCTTCTCCATCGTCACATGTTAGGGTTTTGTAAATTTCACGGCCCTGTTGGCTTATCCACATTCCTAACCAACCACATTTGTGTTTCCTATCTGTGTCGGCTAGTGGTCCTTTGAATGTAAAGCCAACTTGTTGCTTAAAACGCTGATATTCTTTAAACATATCGTTCGCGCACCAGTTGAGACTCGGTTGTTCAAAGTTCGTGGCCATTGCTTACCGGTAATTTAATTTTGAAAATAAAACCAGATAATTATGTGTCCTGCACAAATTATACGTTGCAGATTGTAGAATGATGTTTCATTTATGTTTCTGCAAGTTTCCCGGTGTAGTGCACGTCTATTTGGGGTGATGTTCGCCGATTTCTGACACCATGTAATGATTAACAACAACAGAAATGGTAGACTTGTTTACTTCCGGTCTAGTCTAAGCAATAACCGAACGGCATGGTATAAAACAATTACCAATAGGCTAATATGTTACACTCCCCTTGTCGTAAACCAACCGCATATTCAAAATAATCAGAATAACTGTTACAATTTCTAAAACAAGACTACTTTTCTCTAATAATCCTTAACAGCTTTCCTTGCATACCACATTTATATAATTTCATCCACAGGGCATTTCTATAAATAGTATCAAAACATTTACATAAATCAATGTATGCACAATACAGTCTTTTGTTATTAAACAAGTAGGTTTGAACAATATTAGTTAAAATAAACAACGCATCAACCGTTGCACGCCATTTTCTAAACCCAAACTGTGCATCTGATATTACGTTATTTGTTTCACAAAATTTAACAATTCTTTTATTAAATCTGAAGTGAACTATCTAAATAAGCAGCTCACTAATTAGATGGGTCAATATATGGCCAAGACAGCCCTACCCCAAAAAAATTGCAACAGTTTGTTTTTTGATTGTTTCTTGCAGTTTAGGATGTGGAAAACACCACATCAAAAGTTTACCAAATTTGACCCACCGGAAAGTGCCTATAATGACGTCATAAACAAGATGGCCACCAAACATAAAAATGTACTATAAATCAGCCGTTTGGACATTATGTGAGCTGAAGATACATTTTAAACAGCCAGAAATACATTTTTGGACACAAACAAATCATCCAAGGGCTCAAGAAAGCTAAATTTAACCATAACGGTTTGATTGATGGTGGCCATTTTGAAATTCAGGATGGCCGCCACCGTCAACCTAGAATCATCATTATCTCAGTAATTAAGGCAGATAGGACGATGATTCCAGTGCCTATACCCACATTTGTGGGGTCAAGGAATACAATAACATCAGTTTCAGTAATTAATGGGCTGCCCTAATGTCTGTTTTGTAAGGCAGCCATCTTGTATTTCAAGATGGCCGTTGGCGAATACCTGGTTTTGCTTCTATCTCGGTAATTAAGGCACATAGAACGGTGTTTTTGGCACCTTCACTTACATTTCAGGGGCAAGGAATACAATGATATTAACTCAAGTGATGTTTGGACTGTCCCTGTGTCTGATTAGTAAGGCAGCCATCTTGGAATACTTCGTAATTATTTCCTGCAGTGTTTGGTGAGGAGAACAACGTATCAAAAGTTGGGCAATTTTGACGCAAGTCCAAAGTTCATAAAATGACATCAGAAAACCAGATGCCTGTCAACAGAGAAACCTCATAACCATCAGATCACTAGTTTGTTTAGGTGAAATTACCCTCAGAAGTGAATGTTAATTTTGAAATGATGCTATGACGTCATCAGAGAGATCATTAAGTGACCACTTATGTGTTGCTCAACATTGACACTAAGACGATAGTATGCAACTGTATGCCTACTCAAATGTCATTTTGCTCGTATTGTCACAGTTGCCATCTTGGCAATGTCCACATGCACCGGTGCATTCTAACCCATACTTTCTGCAGGTACACCTCAGAGTTTTGCACACTCCTGAACAGTTGCAGTGAATCATCTGGAGGAGTAGATCTGGAGCAGGGTTTTTGTCTGTCATCACTGGAACGAGCTTTTGCCCTTCTTCCCTCCATCCCCACTCAGTTGCTTCCATTTCACCATAATGGCCCATCCACTCCATGACCTGGTAATAGGTCCGCAGGGAATGAAGCTTGCAGGCAGCTGATGTTGGGGGCAGTCTTTCTGGCGTAACAAAAGCCTTAGCTCTTGCAACTTTCTTGCAGAGAATGTTGTATCTGATAGATGCCAGGGAGTCTTTCTGATTTGCATGAAACAATTCCACCATTGCCCTGCAGCCTGTGGTTTCCACAACATCCTGACCTTGTTGTGGTGTACAGAACACTTTTGAACAACTTTTGAGTCCATTTTCTTTCTTCATGATTATTTGGAATACTGACTTCTTTCCGATCCCAAAGACTCTGGACGTTGAGTCACAGCCCGTGAAGGCATGAAGGAACAAGAGATCTATACATACTGTTTCTCCAAGTATCCGCTTGAGGACCTTGATATTATACACATTGGATTTTGCCTTGTCAGAGCGGAAATAGAGTTCAGTGCAGTTTGTTTTCACCGAGTAGAAGAGCAACAGCACAAGGAGATCTGTGTCCTCTCCAACGAGCGTGGTAGACTTGAAAGCAGACTTTGTGACGGCTGCTTTTGCGATCTCAACGTCGGCATCTCCCTCAGCTTGCATCACCTCGCAGCCTCTCTGGCGCAAGCATCCCATGATGAGCTTGATAAGTGCTTGCTTATTTGCGTCATTCGATAGGAAGTCCTCCTTTTTGCCAACAAATTTTGTTGACTCCGTGATGTTCACCTTGTTTACATTCTTATTTTTACTACGACGATGATGAGTGCAATCCTTTGTACTCGGCCCAACTTCATAACCATCGAACACTACAGTGGCTTTGCCATAGTGGTTGACTGTGAATGAGGCATACTCGTCAGCAATTGAACTGTAGGTGCATCCTTCCTTCCACTTTGACCGGTGCAGAAGTGATCCCCCATCGAGAACATAGCAGTCTGTTCCGGGAACTGTCTGGGTGATGGCATCGTCAGATTTGGGTGAAGCATAGTATTTTATTGCTTCTGCCAATTGTGGCTTATCTGGCTGGCGCAAGATGTTCTTTGCTTCGAACAGAGACATTGGGTATGGACAGAGTTCATAGTTCATCACTTCGTCTATCTGGAGATCGCCTGTCCGTGACACAACTAAGAACCTCTGGAATAACAATGCAGGATCTATGGTTCGGTCCTCAGAAACTCTGACTTTCCTGCTTGATGCAAGTGTCTTGACTTTTGAACTCCTTTTGTGCGAATAGGAGAAAACAGAATGACCATCCATCTTCTTGACAACGCCATTTCCTACTGTGAATAGGTCATGAACATTGACATCCTCATTTGCAGTGATACCAGTAACTTGTCATCCGAGAATGGCGTGAAGCTATTCAGTTTCGCTGCAACCTTCTCACGGTCAGCTTCATCTCGAATAATTCTGGAGCTGGACAACTCTTTATGCTGTTCACATGTTGTGAAGCTATTCGCGGTCAGTTCTTGCATTGCGAGGTTATAAGAGGATGATACACTAGACGACATTGTCCAAACTGCTCTCTGGTGCTCCGACATCCCACTACCTCGCGTGAAACCACCTTGGCTTTTTAGTGACCGCATTAGTGGCTGTTCTATCACAAGATCAGAGCCAAGGCCAGCCCAGTATTGGTTGCTGCGCCTGATGACATGAAACCCAGACTTGGAACATTTGATGAACCTTAGGGTTGTCTTCTTCTAATGCTATCATCTTCTCGAGATAGAGACGCGCTGACTTCAGACAATTGGGATGACCATCGGCTGCAAATATCGGCAGGCAAGCTGAGATACTTTGGAGGTGCATCTCCCACGACCCCATCCGATCAGCCGCCACAAGTCCCCTTGCAACTTCTACCATGCGCTGGTAGTTGATCCACAGTGCACTGGTTTTCGATGTTGTTGCAAGTTTATCCCTTTCCTCGGTCAACCTTTTATCGATACAACGAATGCAATCTGATTGCAACACTGAGTCAAGGTCCCTTCTGCCAGTCTCAATGAGTGCGTGAAGTCTCTCCAATTCCTCCACTTTTTCTTGAAACTGAGGGTTATCCTCAATGATTTTAGTCACAATCTGACGTGTAAGACACTGATCGGCCTTACTAATCAGACACAGGGACAGTCCAAACATCACTTGAGTTAATATCATTGTATTCCTTGCCCCTGAAATGTAAGTGAAGGTGCCCAAAACACCGTTCTATGTGCCTTAATTACTGAGATAGAAGCAAAACCAGGTAATCGCCAAAGGCCATCTTGAAATCCAAGATGGCTGCCTTACAAAACAGACATTAGGGCAGCCCATTAATTACTGAAACTGATGTCATTGTATTCCTTGACCCCACAAATGTGGGTATAGGCACTGGAATCATCGTCCTATCTGGCTTAATTACTGAGATAATGATGATTCTAGGTTGATGGTGGCGGCCATCTTGAATTTCAAAATGGCCGCCACTAATCAAACCTTTATGGTTAAATTTAACTTTCTTGAGCCCTTGGATAATTTGTTCAAAAATGTATTTCTGGCTGTTTAAAATGTCCAAAAGGCTGATTTCTAGTACATTTTTATGTTTGGTGGCCATCTTGTTTTATGACGTCATTTTAGGGACTTTCCCGTAGGTCAAATTTGGTAAACTTTTGATGTGGTGTTTTCCACATCCTAAACTGCAAGAAACAACCAAAAACAAACTGTTGCAATAGTTTTGGGGTCAGGTGGTATATTGACCCGCCTAAATGCTATTCCGCTGTAGTTAGTTACATTGTTTGTATCACCCTTTTTACGCAACGGGATAATAACACCTTCTGTCCATTTATCTGGAAATTAGCCCGAGTCCGCAATAACATGAAGCATATGAATATCGAATATGAAAATAAAATATCGATACCTGTAATCAAATATTCGTTCATAATAAAATCATTACCCATGGCGTTACCTGTTTTTAAACCCTTGACAGCAGATACAATTTCTTCAATAGTTATACTTCTGTCAAGCTCATCAAATGAACACTGTACATTATCTAAGTCATAGTTATCACAACAATTCTCTGCATCCGGGTTTTCAGATTGTGCAGCATCATTTCCTATCTCTAAAAAAGACTGTTTTAAATCGTCAAGAGTTATATTATTAGATGCAGACTTGTTATTATTAAATATTACTACACGTTTTATCCATTGAGGCCCCGTATCAATATTGTTGTTTAAAACATCGCAATCGATAACATCATGTTTTGTGCCTACCCGGCTGTTCCAATCTCCCACGAGATACATATGTCCTAGGCCATCAAACTCATATATATAATTGTGTATGGTATCAAACATATCCACAGCTGTAATATTGTAAGCAGGTGCATTTTCACACCAGATATAAGTTCCAAATATAAAATCATCGAAGTGAAAAAGTGTTGGTCTAATTTAAGCCAAATAATAGTGTCATAATGTGTTCTGATAATACTAATACCATGTGCCAAATGTTCTTTATAGTATAGTACGATGCCTCTACTGCATCGCTTAGCGTTGCGGTTTTGGAATCGTCTATAAAGTTATATGAATGATACTCCGAAAGCTCAATATCACTGTCTGTATTGGTCCATGTCTCATATAGAAAAATAATGTCGGCTTGTACTATAATGTTCACGAAGTCAGATGAGTGTTTTTTTCATCACTATTCAAACCATTTATATTCCAGTATAAACATGAATGCTCATCCTCTGTGTACCCTTACTTTTCACCGCTCTCTTTCACAGGACGCCCGTTTACATACACAGTGTCATCATCTCTTTTGGAATTTGTTCATACACAAAATAATCTGTTCCTCGCAATGCTTTCCACTGCTTTCTTACATATTCGAGCTCCTTAAACAGAGTAAGCTTGGCCACTATATTCCTATATTTGCCTTCTCGCATCTGTCCCATCATATGCCCTCGATCGAACTGCATCTCGTCCACCAATTTGCTGGCTATCTTCATCCTATCTATCATAAACTCTCTGATTTTCTTTTCTGTATCTTCAGGGACCTCAGTTGGGGCCTCTGGTATGTTCCCAAATACAATGATATTTCGCATCGATTGCTACTGCAAGTAAATAACTTCATCTTTCAACAAGTTCTTTTCTCTCTCTATCTCAAGTACTTTTTCATTTACCACCCCAAGACCAACATCTGTGATCTCTACCTTATCCGTAACATAAGATAGCTTTTCATTAGACCACTTTGAAGTGTCGTATATATAAGTCCACATCCTTTTTCATCTCAGCTTCAAATTGACCAACTTAATTCTCTAATCTCTCTAATTTCTTGAGTAGTTCATCCATATCAATTAACTTGGTATATATCCCCTTCAAACACTTCATAAGGTCTGCATTCGTTGGTCCTTCTACCTAATTCATGTCGGACAGTTCGGACACGTTCCTTGTGTGTGATATTTGACAAAGACTCTCCGGTTCCAATAAATTCATAAACGTGTCCTCTAGATTTATAGTTTCAATTTTTTAATTATAGTACAGAGTTCGCTTGACGTAAAAGGTTAATAACACGAACCCGGTATATAGTATTTCCCCGCTTGCCAGTAGGCTTTTCATTGTTTACACCATCATCACTTTTCGCCTTTTCTTCATTTTGCTTTCCATTAAATTCGTTTTTCACAACATATATTAGTTAATTACATTTATCCACTAAATCCAATAAATATCATGTCGAAAACCCAAAATGTAATATTTTCTTCAGAGCAGAAATTTCGCGTCCTTCTCATACGATCACGTGACATATAATTACACTTGCAAGAGTGCTTAGTTTCGTAATAGTTTTCCTAGACTAGTTAATTTGAATAGTTACAAATAATTCGAAACTACAACTAGCTTGACGGGTTCGAGCCACGCTCAGGCCGTGTCTCATTTATATGAAAAAGTTGGCAGTTTCCTACGGAGGTTGGTGCACCCAAGTACTGGTTAACCGCTGTAGCCTGCCCAGGAAAGGTGTTGTTAGGTAAACTGCACGCCGGCGATATAGCCCGAAATGGTGCTGATGCAGGCGTAAAACCCGAAATATAAAATAACAACTAGCTTGATATAATAAGTACAGTATTGCCTCCTTGCGCGCATTGACCGAATATTTGAAGGTCAAGCTAAACATTCGTTGAGCCATATTGAACTGGTATTGGTGGACGCCAGATCGAACAGGTGGATTTTCTCCGGGTACTCCGGTTTCCTCTCACACTAATGACTCTAAAATACGCTGTTATCCGCGCCAACGAGAGTGCTTAGTGTAAGTTGTGACAACTTGTTTCACAATCGTTGTAAAATAAAATAAAATCTATACTTGAGTTACATTTCAACAGCTCAACAAATCTCAAACCCACTACTACTAAATTAAACATGTTCTTATCTTATCACTAACATCCGGTTTT
Source organism: Archivesica marissinica (assembly GCA_014843695.1). Classification (NCBI taxonomy): domain Eukaryota; kingdom Metazoa; phylum Mollusca; class Bivalvia; order Venerida; family Vesicomyidae; genus Archivesica; species Archivesica marissinica. The sequence goes on along the minus strand of CM026389.1, from coordinate 4,452,200 downwards.
ATAACTAGGTGACTGATAAGTGAATTACTTCAAAATATAATTTAAGTTTAGTAAGTTGTATACACGATATAAATTCGTTATTCACACTTGCAATGGGATTTTTGTTACCATTAGCAGCAGTTTTGGTTGCTTTGTTAATAGGAACATCTTCGACAAAAGGTACGCTCCAGGCGACTTGATGCACCCCATAATATAAGCCATTGTTGTAAGAATTTGTTTCGTAATTGAGCTAAAAGTATTTTATACGAACGAACGAACGAACATATTTTATTCACATAAACTATACAGTTTTTAGTGACATAGCAATATTACATTTTACAACATAAGTATAAAATTATGACAACAAATGTAGGTGATAATTATTGGCATACCATATTACTATAGGGATGAACTATAGTATATAATTTTACATACTCGAAATCTTAAAACATTTCTAAATGCAATCCTAATTACAGTGACATCTATATATGCGATATACTGTATTTCAGTACAACATTTCAATAAATACTATTTACAACAAAAAGTGACATATAAACCTGATACTAGTGTATATTAAAATGGACAACATATTGAAAACCCCGTATCTGTATATTTTAGTCGAGTGTTCAGATCAATCAAGTCATATACAGAACAGTATGCAATACATATTCCATACTAGGGATACAGCGTTAGGTGGAACACACCACACTAGAATCCACTTCCAAGAAGTGTATCACAGAGTGTTGCCGGTTCAGTGGTTGGGTCGATCCCTACCTACGAGGCTCCCGCTACACATGTGACACTCTCCTCGGAATAGATCCCATTTTATATAAACTGTGAAAATGTATTACGTTATGGATAGGTAGGTCACTGATCTATTGACGCATTACATCGCGAATGTGAAACAAGCGAACATTGACTATTATTTGTACTTTTATTTAACGGGATATTCAGTCAATGATCTGTGCTACTTGTCGCTTGGAGTAACATGATGCACCTATCAACACGTGTATGTCCGTCTGTCTGAGACCAGGGCCCGAGGTTATAAAACATTTCTCAGATCTCAAACTCACGCTCACGTGATTTGATTGGTAGATTCTGAGATTTACTGTCAGCTGAACCAATTAGAAGCTTGAGACTGAGTTTGAGATTGGAGAAAAAGTTTTATAACCTCTGAGCCAAGATAACTGAAAAGAATTGTAATGGATGTTGATGAAACCTTATATATATATAGTTGAGATTTCGTTGACAACCATGGCCACAGGCCTTGCCCGATTTTCCCCAAAATCAAATAACTTCCTCCTAGACCAGGTGTCTATATATATATATTTATTTACATCATCTGTTACCATAGAAGTAAGTGGGCGTTGGGGTTTCGTTGACAACCATGACCACAGGCCTTGATTGATTTCCCCCAAAATCAAATAACTTCCTCCTAGACCAGGTGTCTATATATATTTGGGAAAAATCGGTCAAGGCATGTGGTCATCGTTGTCAACGAAACCTCAACTCCCATTTACTTCTATGGTAACAGATGATGTAAATAAATGGAGCATTTGTTCTTGTATCAAATACCAGCGCCGAGGTTTGCATCTCTCCTAGTGTTATCTGTACTCGGTGATTTGATATGTATGTATGTTCTATTAATGTCAAACCCCTTGCGGGGACCTAGACATGCTTTTCCTGGGCATGCTTAGCCGACCTAAGTGGTTAACCGGTACTAAGCAATGTGTGTGAGGTACCTTGCTCAATGACACTACATACGTGGCCTGACCGAGTATCGAACCCGAGACCGCTCGATTCCAAATCCGACGCTCTACCACTGGACCACGGACGCCACACTATTTGATTTGATTGTATGTCTATCTTTTTACAGTTGAAAGTACCAGTTCTCTACGTGTTACCCTGCAAGTATTCTCTGGTACACGAGACCCGCAATGGTACATACTACCTACCAATCGTCACTTTACGGATATTATGAACGCTGAAAACGGACTTCACTCCACGGAAATGGGATCTCAACTTGGATACGGGGGCTTTTCAGTTGATGTATATACTGGTGAGTTTTGAGAAGTTACATTTGTATACAAGTAATATAAATGTTGACTTTGTCTTGCTATTAATAATACAATAATTATTATAAAATACGGGTACATTTATACACATGTACGCTTAGAATTAGCCTTGGAACAGGCGTCGATATATTTTGCCTGGTCAGTCAAATAAATATATTTTAACACCGATAATATTAATTAGGCCGTATTGAGTTTCTGATCATATGTCATTTTGTTAGAAGTTAAAAAGTGAAAAATCGACAGGCTGGAACCCAGGCTAGCTTAGAATAAATAGGTGGTCATTTAACCCATTCAACACCAAGAAACTGACATGGTCTCTGGTCCATGATATATTTAGACCAATAAATTAATAAGAAAATTACATTTGGACCAGTTCATTTATCAAAATGGGTAATTTTGCCTAAAAATAGTAATATTACTGGCAAAAAGTGCAGATCCTGATTAGACGGCTCGTCATGAGCCGGCTCATCTGGATCTACACTTTTTGTAAGCCTATTTAGAGGTCTGTGGTGTTGAAAGGGTTAATTAGTGTGGTACGATGCTGCATGACATTTGTGTATACGCATAATTGTCACGTGCAATTCGTGTACTTAATGACACTATATCAAATGTATGTAGGATGGAGAACTATTTTGACAAGTTTTCGGAGAGCACTATATGATAACGTGAATATTATGTATACAGTCACAAAGCTTTTGTCAAACGCATATATATATATAAAACGAAATCAAACAGCTGAGAACAGAATACACAGTTAAATGTGTGCATTGGTTTTGTAATCTGTATCGGCCGATTTACTTGACACATGTCAACAATCAGATACTCGTGCAGTCAAATAAAATCTATAGAAATTGCAACCACGTGACAAAATACCACGTGACTTTAACACGCCGCCATGTTTTGGGCCCATATAGCAGATGGTTGTGACGTCATCTGAAGTATATGTATTAGACTGTATATCAATTGAGTATTACCTGTGGCAGTTCCTGTAATGGGCTGTATTACGACGTGGAGGACACAACCCTTGGGGAAATTGTTCAATATTCGACCATACCATGGCTATGTTGCACCAGTATACAAGAACATACACCATTATCTCCCAGTATTCATGATTACCCGGGTGCAACCGCCGCCGAGTGGTTACTGTAGTCGACTTCAAATCACTTCCCTCACACCGCTGTAGGTTCCAATCCAACGGTCGAATTCCTTCCAGTAATAAAACTATCTTGTGGAAAGGCAGTGGTTCTACTAGGGTGCATGTCCTTGCCGGAAATACTGCTCCGAATGACACCCGGGTTCTGTTTCCACCAATAATAGCTGGTTAGTCGCTATTAATGTCAAGCCCCTTGCGGGGACCTATTCATGTTTTCCTAGTCAGGCATAGCAACCCAAGCGGTTAAGCAATGTGTGTGTGTGTGTGTGTGTGTGTGTGTGTGTGTGTGTGAGGTACATTGCACAATGACACCACATACGTGCTCTTACCAAGTATCGAACCGTGACCCTTCGATTCCAAATCTACCACTGTACCACAAACGCCACTACATGGTTTGTACTGTTTGAGCGACTTAAAACCACAAATCAAATACACAGACTATAATATGTATAACTCGTAGAGGATTATAATGAACACTATTCACATATTTATACTGACACCAACAAGAAGCTGTGCACTTTCCTTAGAGGCAAATTTGGTATCAAAATGTGCGAAATATTGGGTGAATTAGTGCAATGTGTGAAGGATTATTTTCTTCACTCATGATAGTAAAATCAATAAAATTGGCAATTTAAAAGTGATGCTCAATATAAACGTGTTTTATGGTTTTAATATAATATTATGTATGGTGTCATCTACGGCTAAACGTGTATAGAAAATTAACGCCTGCTTCCACATTAATATTTACAGATGGGGCACACTCCAGAACCTTGAATGTCGGAAAGTGCACAAACAAATCGTTTGAGACCCTGTTACTGGACACTGTAAAGGATGTTATTCCGGAAGGATCTGACCAACAGTTGGGCGCATCTGTTATACAGCATGTTCGGGATCAGATTTGTTCATGCTGATGCAGATTATGAACTATATCTTGCATCGTGGAGGTCGTGATAGCGCAGTGGATGCGCGTTCGCTTCAGGTGCGAAAGGTCCGGAGTTCGAGCCCCATTGGAGCCGTTACGATTGTGCCCTTAGGCAGGGCATTTAAATTCCACGTTGCCTCTTCTCTCTCCCTCGTGGCGATGGATTCCACCAGGAATGAGGTCTCGAGAGTGATTTATATAAGTTGAAATAACTTGTTTCGCAATCGAGCTAAAATAAATTTGTATAATATCTTGCATCAATAAAGTGTTTGTTTTATGTCAAACTTAGCTAGTTTCTTTAGCAATTGCCTATGCGAATAGTGTGTCTGAATTAATCAGAAGCTAGGCATAAACTATACAATACAATACAATAGGTTTATTCAATAAACTTTATTGTATAAAACAGTTTTTTAATAACAAATCTTAAATGTTATTTAAACCTTATTTATTTTACAACGATTGCGAAGGAAGCAAGTTCTAACTACTTACATTTTCATTTAGTCCTACATCAACCAACCCTCAATCAATGTCAACGAGTCACAATCGGCTATCCTCCGATCAACTTTCGTGTTTCCGCTGCCAGCTACTTATGGAAGTCGTGAGAGCGCAGTGGTAACGCGTTCGCTTCAGGTGCGAAATGTCCGGAGTTCGAGCGCCGCTGGAACAGTTACAATTGTGCCATTAGACAAGGCATTTAAATTCCACGTTGCCTCTTCTCTCTCCCTCGTGGCGATGGATTCCATGAGGAATGAGGTATCGAGAGTGATTAATATAAGTTGTAAGAACTTGTTTCACAATCGAACTAAGCTAAATTTGTATAGAGCTACTTATCGTACTGGGGTTCTTCCACTCTTTTGCGACAAGTACCCATAATTGTTCACCCATAATGAATGGTTGTCCTAGTTCTCCCAGATTTCCATGGCAACCAGGCCTGGAGGTTATAAAACTTTTCTCCAATCTCAAAACTCAGTCTCAATCGTCTGATTGGTTCAGCTGACAATAACACTCAGAATCAACCAATCAGATCACTTGAGCTTGAGTTTGAGATCTGAGAACTGTTTTATAACCTCGGGGTCAGGCACTGGACACCAGTTCCCGGTGCGTATAGGGGTGTGAGTCCGTCGTATCATACATACATAATTACAACTTCTTGCAATATCGCGATTCTTATTGTTTGCTGGTTCAGCCCATGTGATCGCCGTTCATAACCCAATGAATTGCAAAATATTCTATTCTCATTAATATTCATAGCTAGCGGACTACTTTTTGTATGGTGTGACGAATCAAAAGCCGCACCGACAGCTTATGTCATGCACACAACGGTTTTCGAGCTGTTTTTTTATTTGTGGAGGAAGACCTCGGGTGCAGTATTTTAGGCTAGCACATGCATACGGGCAGACGTACAGTCATTCCGCAAGACAGCTGAATATATTCCTCACACAAAATACTTCGACAACAAAAGCGGGTTTCTAACGCATAGGTATCAGATGGGAAATGATTTGAATTCAACTACTTTAACCGCTCGCCCCCTTACGTGGATTGTATTACCATAAAGATATACATATATGTCGCATATATATAACTCGGTACACCGAGAAACCAGGACACAGTGGATCTATAAATATGTTGATATAAACTTTAAATGAAAGCTAATCTGTAAGTGTATAATGAATGTTACCATTTCTGTACCAAACTGTGGTTGAACTGTGCTTTGTTTAATCCGGAAATGGTAACTAGCTTGTGTGTGTTTTACGTTTATTTATCGTCGCTACCGGTTGCCCATATGAGCGACGCCTCCTAGTTTATACAAACTTTAATGTCCCATCTGAATGACTTGTTAATTTTATTAGGGTCAGAACCTGCGAACCCTGGTTTACTCATTCATAATATACAGTGAGTGAGTATTTGGTTTAACGGCGCATCAGCACAGTTCAGACTATCGCGCTGGGTTAAGTATATTGTATACAAGATATCTACAATTAAAAATATTATGTAGATAACATACTGTATGTATTAAAATTGTAATGACGAAAGGTCAATTGTAACAAAATTTATCAAGCTGTAAAATTGATAAAAAACGTCAGTTGTAAAACGTACAATTTATGGAAAAGATGTGATTCTTTTAAAAATGCAATACAGTTTAATGTATTTAAAGTCAACAGTGTCAAAAAGCTCCTTCATTGTCACAACTGTATAATATTTTCGACGAATGAGTGCTAAATCTACGCAGTGAATTAAGATGTGTTCAACATTTATAGAGGAATGGCATGGTATACACCATGGTGGATCCTCTCTCTTCAATAACAATGAGTGTGTAAAACGGGTATGTCCAAGTCTCAACCGTGACATTACTGTTTCCTCTCTACGGTTGGAGTGATAAATAAAAGATGATTTGCCAATGTTGGCTTTTGTAGTTTATTGGATTGTATGTTATTCCAAGTGGTTTGCAACTTTGAGGTACTGTAGAAAAGAATCGATTGCCTAGCATCAGTGTATGGTACATGCAATTTAGAATTTATACAGTCTAGTTTAAGTGCCTCTTTTACACTTTGATCAGCCATTTCATTGCCACGAATACCAACATTTCCAGCAATATATAACGTGTTTAGTCGATGTAATATTTGTGTGCTTAATAAGTAATTTGTGAATAAGGGTTTTTTAACGTTCATGTTGTCTATTGATTGTAGTACAGATAAAGAATCTGAAAGGATCATAAATTTCCTATCACGTGATGCATCAGCGAAATTTAAAGCTAAATCAATAGCCTCTACTTCTGCTGAAAATATAGACGCATGCTCAAGTAGTCTTAATTTAGAATTATGTAATTTACTGACAGCAGAAAAGGCAACTTCGTTGCCGGCTTTAGATCCATCTGTGTATATTGGTGCATAATCTGAAAACATGGTTCTGATTTCATTTAATTTTGATTTAAACATTAAAGGGTTAGTATATGATTTCAGGTTATCATGAAGTTGTAAAATAACGTTGGGTGTTTTGTCAGGTCGAAAGGAGCTATATCTGATATAAAAGTTTCATGAATATTGTCAATGTTAAAATCTACGTTATGAATAGCTTCCTCGATGCGAAGCGCAAGAGGACATATCACTTTGGCTTCGCCCCACAGGAAGTTTTATTGTCTAGATCAAACACGACTTTGTACGCTGGATTTCTTGGGTTTGATTTAAGCTTAAAGGCATATTGTAGATATAATTTTTCACGTATGAGATAAAGGGATGGTTCATTTGCTTCTACATATAAACTAGCTATTGGTGTTGTTCCGAAAGCTCCGAGTGCAAGTCGTAAGCCTTGGTGATGTATTGGGTCAAGTGTTTTGATATATGATGGTCTGGCTGATCCATAAACAATTGATCCATAATCAAGTTTAGAACGAACTAGCACTCTAAACAGTCTAAGGAGGACCTTTTGAACAGCTCCACAGTCCGTTTGAGCTAATACTTTGATAAGGTTCAGTGCTGTGAGGCATCTTGCTTTCAAGTACTGCAAGTGAGGAATAAACGAACGTTTTTTATAAAAAATTACTCCATGAAACAACAGGAATGGGGACTCCATCAATAGTTAATACAGGGTCATTGTGTAATTTTCTTGACTGACAAAAGTGAATACAATTTGTTTTGGCATTCGAAAATCGAAAACCATTATTTATAGCCCATTCCTGGACTTTATTTAAACAAATTTGAAGATGGCGTTCAATAGTAGCCATATACTTTGATTGATAACATATAACAAAATCATCAACATATAAAGAACACTCTTTTAATATTAAAAAGTGTAACAGATAAAATACTGCCTTTCGGGACACCCATTTCTTGTTCGTAATTGCTAGAGAGGGTAAAACCCACTCTAACTTTAAATTGTCTATCCACGAGAAAAGTCAACAAATGTTTCAACAATTGATAGTGTATTTCATCAGGACCAACAGCGGTATCGTGTGATTTATTTATTGTGTGAGTTCATTGATGATATTTTCAAATGAGTCGAAAGGTAGTGATTGTAATTTTTCAATGAGTCGAAACGTAGTGTTTGTTTTTCCTCCCTGGTTTTAACCTTTTGAAATCGTTTATCATAATTTGTGGCAGAAGAGTTGTTGGAGAACGAATCTGCTAAAGTGTTTGCATTTTCTTCCTTTGAGGTGATTTTTTATTTGATCCTGGGAATGCAACACTCTGTGTGAATTTGACCTGGAGAACTTCACGCTCTATATTCCAGGTCTTGCAGTTGCGAGACTTGGCTGGATGTGGTTCACTGCAATTAACACATGCTATTGGATGTCGACACGTGTCGTCCTTGTGAGAGTGACCATTGCCAGCACACATGTGACACACCTTTTCAGTTTTACAATTGGTCTCGTTGTGTCCAAATTTAAAACAGTTGTAACATTGAAGTGGAGTTGGGATATAAATGTCCACTAAGTAAATAGCAAATTTTGAGTGTACGTGGTAAGATAGGAGTGCAAAATGTGAGAATGATTGTGTTTGTTTGTATTTCTCTATAGTCTCTTTTAATTTTAATGCGTTTAGCTGCAGTTCTCGAACCTCATCCACAATCTCAGTCTCAGTAACGCCAGTAAGGTCGGGGCAACGAATTACCCCTCTTAATGAGTTGAGAGAGTGGTGTGATAACACTTGCAATGAACATTGAAGAATGATGTCAGAGAGAGTAGATTTCGAGAGTGATGAAGATTGCCTACTTCAATAAGCAGGTTTCCAGTTCGGAGCTTTTTAACTGATTTAGGAACTCCTGCAATACTCTCGATCGTTTTTTCTATAACGAAAGGAGAGAGGGTCGTAATATTTGTACTTGTGTCTGTGGATTCGATAATTAGAAATCTTGTGTAAATGGAATTTGATGGTTGGTGAGAAGAGTTCTCACCTCCCGTGTCCACAGTCCAGTTCGATATGCGGTCGTTTTTTCTTTGTGGTATCCATATTAATTTATTGAAAATTCATCACCTGTAGCCCCCACCCTCCATGGAGTCCAACAAGGGGACACGTAAACGGAGCGGAATATCCAGCTCACACGCGTCAGGGATACTCAAGTAATATACTCGGACGAATATTTCACGATCCAAACATCACCGATTCGGCCATGAACCGACCCGGTTCAGGTTGGATCGCTAACGTACCCGTCTGATTAGCCCTGAGTCACCGCCTTCTAGAACAGAAAATTGAAAACATATTTGTGTGTAACATACTTAGTAAACGTGTAATGGGCTAAGTGAAAAAAGTCATGTATGGCAATCATAGAAAAGGTAGTATATATTGTATACGAAAAATATGACGTATATACTGTTTAAAGTAGTATAGAAGGTATGAAGGTAGCAAAGCAATAACTTAAGAAAAGTGGGACATGTAAACATAAATATGGTTTGTCCTAGGGCTTGGCGTGACCAGCCGATTGATCGGACCGGGCTAATACGACCACCAAGTCTACACCGAATCAGAGGCCAAAGTAGTGTGTTGGGAACTACAAAATCGTAATAGTGCAGTCCCCTCAACCATCAGGATCCTCTTCTCCGGCTTACGGGATGCCACCCACGGCAATCAGGCGGCTCCCTTTTCGGTAGAGTTGCACCCCTCTGCAGGGAGATACAGCCGGCATATGTTATCCCCCTCGCCGGTAAGGGCCTCATAATGTACAGTATATATGGTAATTAGCGTTTAATTATGTATTTATTCCGAAGATACCGCGCAGACGCAGGTTCTCTTCCGGACCATGGCGTTGTTGATCTATTGTTAAAATTTCAACCTCACATCCAGTAAGGATATGTATTTATTCCGAAGATACCACACAGATGTAGGGTCACTTCCGGACCATGGCGTTGTTGATCTATTGTTAAACCTTCAACCTCACATCCAGTAAGGATATGCATTTATTCCGAAGATACCACACATATGTAGGTTCACTTCTGGACCATGGCGTTGTTGATATATTGTTAAACCTTCAACCTCACATCCAGTAAGGATATGTATTTATTCCGAAGATACCGCGCAGACGCAGGTACATATCCGGACCATGGCGTTGTTGATCTATTGTTAAAACTTCAACCTCACATCCAATAAGGATACATTCTCTTATCTTATCACTAACATTATCGTTTATAACTAGGCTACTGATAAGTGAATTCTTTCAAACTATATAGAACTTAAAAACTAGTGTCAGTATAGTAGCTTTTATGCATGCGATATATGTTCGTTATAACGCACGTGTAATGGGACTTATGTTGCTATACACAGCAACGTTTGTTGGTTTGCTAGGAGCATCTTCGACAACAGGTATGCAACAGATAGATAACATACGTGTTACACTTTATATAAATATTCATTATTCTAGTCGATTTTATATAGCATACCAGTTCGAAAGCACTGTTAGTCCATTACGACTCGTATATTTCTTTTTCGTTAATAATCCGTATATGTTATTTTAGTTAACAAATATTTATCACGAAGCTTAATTTATAGGTGATATTTTCAGTCAGATCGTACATAACAGAAAATGTTCATCCAATATTGTTAATTTAGTTTGAAGTGATGGGGGAGGGCTGTAAATAATGTTGTCATATCTTGTAGCCCAACCAACCCATTTGTTTTTTTCCAAGATTTAATTGTATACAGCAATACTAATAAATCCTAATTTAATTTCTAATTGTTTCGCACATATTTCATTGTATGTATAATTGAACTGTAATGTATGTAGTGATAAAAATGCAATACAATATTATAAAATTAAAAGAAGCATGAGCTCGTTATGAAGGCAGACACGAACTACTGTACAGCTGGTCAATGAGACTATAAAAGAAGCATGAGCTAGCTCGTTATGAAGGCAGACACGAACTACTGTACAGCTGGTCAATGAGATTATAAAAGAAGCATGAGCTAGCTCGTTATGAAGGCAGACACGAACTACTGTACAGCTGGTCAATGAACCAGGAAAGCTGGTCAATGAACCATGAAAGCTGATCAATGAACCATGAAAGCTGGTCAATGAACCATGAAAGCTGGTCAATGAACCATGAAAGCTGATCAATGAACCATGAAAGCTGATCAATGAGACCAGGACAGCTGATCAATGAGACTATAAAAGAAGCATGAGCTAGCTCGTTATGAAGGCAGACACGAACTACTGTACAGCTGGTCAATGAACCATGAAAGCTGGTCAATGAACCATGAAAGCTGATCAATGAACCATGAAAGCTGATCAATGAGACCAGGACAGCTGATCAATGAGACTATGAAAGCTGGTCAATGAACCATGAAAGCTGGTCAATGAACCATGAAAGAAGCATGAGCTAGCTCGTTATGAAGGCAGACACGAACTACTGTACAGCTGGTCAATGAACCATGAAAGCTGGTCAATGAACCATGAAAGCTGGTCAATGAACCATGAAAGCTGGTCAATGAACCATGCAAGCTGGTCAATGAACCATGCAAGCTGGTCAATGAACCATGCAAGCTGGTCAATGAACCATGCAAGCTGGTCAATGAACCATGAAAGCTGGTCAATGAACCATGAAAGCTGGTCAATGAGACTATGAAAGAAGCATGAGCTAGCTCGTTATGAAGGCAGACACGAACTACTGTACAGCTGGTCAATGAACCATGAAAGCTGGTCAATGAGACCAGGACAGCTGGTCAATGAGACCATGAAAGCTGATCAATGAGACTATGAAAGAAGCATGAGCTAGCTCGTTATGAAGGGACACGACTCGTACGCTGGTCATGAACCATGAAAGCTGGTCAATGAACCATGAAAGCTGGTCAATGAGACCAGGACAGCTGATCAATGAGACTATGAAGAGTGGCTAGCTCGTTATGAACAGACCGAACTGTACAGCTGGTCAATGACCATGAAAGCTGGTCAATGAACCATGAAAGCTGATCAATGAGACCATGAAAGCTGGTCAATGAGACCATGAAAGCTGGTCAATGAGACCATGAAAGCTGGTCAATGAGACCATGAAAGCTGATCAATGAGACCATGAAAGCTGGCCAATGAGACCAGGACAGCTGGTCAATGAGACCATGAAAGCTGGTCAATGAGACCATGAAAGCTGGTCAATGAGACCATGAAAGCTGGTCAATGAGACCATGAAAGCTGGTCAATGAGACCATGAAAGCTGGTCAATGAGACCATGAAAGCTGGTCAATGAGACCATGAAAGCTGGTCAATGAGACCATGAAAGCTGGTCAATGAGACCATGAAAGCTGGTCAATGAGACCATGAAAGCTGATCAATGAGACCATGAAAGCTGGCCAATGAGACCAGGACAGCTGGTCAATGAGACCATGAAAGCTGGTCAATGAGACCATGAAAGCTGGTCAATGAGACCATGAAAGCTGGTCAATGAGACCATGAAAGCTGGTCAATGAGACCATGAAAGCTGGTCAATGAGACCATGAAAGCTGGTCAATGAGACCATGCAAGCTGGTCAATGAGACCATGAAAGCTGGTCAATGAGACCATGAAAGCTGATCAATGAGACCATGGAAGCTGGTCAATGAGACCATGAAAGCTGATCAATGAGAACAGGACAGCTGGTCACGGAGACGATGAAAGCTGATCAATGAGACCAGGACAGCTGGTCACGGAGACGATGAAAGCACAGCAGCCATATCATGTCTGGAAAACAACTTGAACTTCGCCCTGAAATGGGCTGAAGATGCAGATCTAGAACAGAACAGTGTTTACATATTCTCCCCCTTCTCCTCACGTTGAGCGTATTAGTGTGGACGTCCCAATGATGTCTGGTAGAGCTGCAGTCGCTGCGGATGTAACCGATGGTATAGTAAGGCTCGGACCTAGTCCTCTGTACAAGTGCGGGCGTCTAACATCCTCCATCGTCTGTTTGATGTTGTTCAGGTTGCCCATTATATTATCGCCAGAAACAATATAAACTTTATTTATTTTACAACAATTGCGAAACATTCTTTAACAATTTATATTAATTACTCTCATTGGAGCGGCTGAGGGCGTATGTGTGTTCATTTAAATGTTGTTTATTTGTTTTACAACGATTGTGAAGCAAGTTTTAACAACTTATATTAATCACTCTCGTTGGTTCGGATGAAAGCGTAAATGTTGTAAGTCGTGTGGGAAGAAGCCGGGGTACCAGGAGAAACACCCACCGGTCCGATCTGGCGACCGCTGTTCCATCTCACATCTATGTCCAAGGATCGAATCTGGGTTGCATTGAGGAGAAGCGAGTGTGTTAACAACTAATCGGAAGCAGCCTAATCGTGTTCAGTAGTCCAGAATGCAATATAATTATCTCCGCTAGCCAATACTTAGATGTCCATCCGCCGAATTATATATCTTAGTTCTAATATCAACTTAATATTCTTAATATGAGAATTTATTTTCATGGTAACCTAACTGGCGATATAAATACAGGTAGTATCCTAATATTTATAGTTAGTCGTAGAAATTTCAGACAATAAGTTGTTTGTTTAATTTTGTTTCATTATTATGTATTATGTTTATACAGTTGAAAATATCACTTCCTTGCGTATTACCCTGACTGGTCTATATGCCGGCACACTGGACCCTCAGTGGGATATTCAGCCTACCAATCACCGCTTCAGGGACCTATTGAGTGGCGTGATTGAGCACCACTCGACGGGATATACGGGTTTTTCTGTTGACGTCTTTACTGGTTAGTTGCGATACGTTGTATGCATTTATACGTTGACTTTTTTGTTTTCATTATTATTAATAAAATGTATACATATAATTATATATATCGTTTTGAACGAACTATTCGTATGTAGTCGAATATATATCGCAAAACGGAGCCGATATCCATTCGCAAATAGACTGATCAAATTGTGATTTTTATATTTGTGTAAACGGGCGAGATAGAAGTCTTTTTTATACTAATTTATTTTAGCTCGATTGCGAAACAAGTTCTTATAGCTTATATTAATCATTCACGAGACATCATTCCTGATGGAATCCATCATCACGAGGGAGAGAGAAGAGGCAATGTGGAATTTAAATGCCTTGCCTAAGGGCACAATCGTAACGGCTCCAGCGGGGCTCGAACTCCGGACCATTAGCATCTGAAGGGAACGCGTATCCACTGCGCTATCACGACTTCCATGGTATTGTCTTGACTACCATGATTTGATAGATAAAGCTTGCATAATGGCAAAGTACTGCCGTTCTAATGTTTGTTTACAATTCCGACGTTGTTGTCCCCCAGATTAAGACAATGATAGTAACGGGTGTGTGTGTTTTACGTTTATTTATCGTCGCTACCGGTTGCCCATATGAGCGATGCTTCCTGAAGAGACTAGTCAGTTTAGATTTGTGGAGGATAGTGCAATGATACAGACAGAGAACCATTCCAGAGTCTCCTCAGGTTCTTTTACGTGAACGGTGTAAAGCACCATCTGAAAGACTGTTAATTGTATGTGGGTCAGACGGGGGATCGAACGGGGGTGGGGTGTGTCATTGTTAAGTATCGCGTATTATTACCCTTCATTGGTTTCCAGCATTTTGATTGGATAACCTTGCCAGGAAATATAGGTTGATATATACTGTCTAGGAATGGTAAATACGGCCGCGCGTGCCTCACAATTCTTCAAATAACACCGACAGCTGCGCACACGGTTGGACTATGCGCAATGCATCTGTACAAGACGCCTACATAAATATGGATATAATTTTGCAACAGTTTATACAATTTAAATATGTTGAATTTCTGACCACAATATAAGGCTAACAGCGAAACACGATATGAAATTCTATTGAACATTGGATCACAAACCTTGACATGCCGGTGTCAAGGTAAATCACCAATTCGTGAAATAAGCTCTCAACAAGGTTTTCAGCGTAATACAAATTGTGTTTGGTTTGCTGGCAGGGTATATATTCCCAGAGCCGAAGTGGGGGTATAATATATAATCATATACCCTGTCAACAAACTAATTAACATATAGTAATTAACTACAACCAATATGCTATGTACTTCTCTATATGTCATACTGTAGACTACACTCTTATAAGTGTGCATGTATAAATGGTCTCATATTCACGTCAATATTGACCCGATAATGATGACATTTTCAGCAAATACAGTTGAGATATATCTCATGATATTCCATTTATTTTATTTCATAACAAACACAAATTTAACACACATGACTAAGTAATGTGATGGTGGGTAAAAAGTCAATGTTGCAAAATGATAAAACTCAGGCCGATGAGAATTAATTATTCTAATATCGCGTATGCCCACCCTGACTGCGGATCACAGCTTGGCAACTTCGTCGCATGGAAGGGACATAACGTCGTACATAGTTCTCGGGTAGATTTGCCCACTCTTGCCCAATATTCGCACGGAGCTGGGCGATGGTCTGTGGCACTGCGCCGGTACTTCTTACGCGGCGATTTAATTCATCCCATAGATTTTCTATAATGTTTAAGTCGGGAGACTTCGGTGGTATGTCCATCACATTGATGTGGTTAGCATTCAGAAAGAATCTTGTCGCCCTAGCCGTGTGGGCTGGTGCGCCATCCTGCAGCAACCGCAATCCTCTATTGTTCCTAAACATGGGTACTACCTCACTTTGAAACACGTCATGTTGGTACCTGGCGGCGTTTAGATTACCGTTAATGAACACGATGTTAGTCTTGTAATGTAAGGAGACACCAGCCCATACCATTACTGACACCCCCCGTACCTATCTCGTTCGATGACGCAGTTGTCGTTGAACCGTTCTCCCCGTTGTCGATATACCCGTGAATGACAGTCGTTTTCCTGTAGACAGAACTTCTTTTCGTCAGTAAACAGGACCTGCCCCCATTCTGCCTGTGTTGTTCTAAGATGACGCTGAGCCCAACGATCTTGCAGTGCCCTATGCCTCTGAGTCAGTACAATACATACCCTTAAAGGGCCGTCTACACCGCATGTTGGCGAGTGATCAAATACGCCTTCTAACGGTCTGCGCAGAGATATGGCGTCCGTGCGTCCCATGCGTTTCTCCGGCCGTCTTGACAGCTGTACGTGTTCTCTGCTGACGATGCACATGTACGATGTGATTATCTTGTGCAGCTGTTGTACAACGCCCACGTGGTCTGCGAGGGAGGTTATCAACGTTACCAGTCGCTCTGTACTTAAGCATCAGCTTGCTGGTGGTGTTGCGGTTTTACACCCATGCGTCGCGCAACCTGCAAATGATACTGATAACATGAAATTAGTAATTAAAATATATTATTTATTTTCTATGGATATTTTCGATAAAAAACTGAATGTTAGTGACTTTCAATTTTTATAACACAAAGAAACTTAATTAATTAGTGACATTGGATTAACTTTGAGACGTACCTCTGTTTGGTGTATACCGGCGTTGATGAAGCCGACGGCTATTCCCCGTTCCGCTATGGTCAGCCTGCCCATGTCATGTTTTTCTGATGTGTGGATCGTAATCAAGTCCAAAACGACCAAATGCAGTTTTATTTTGTGCCAGCGCACCATTTCCTCGTGCATTGTGTTGATTTTGACGCTGCGTTGTTCAACGCGCCGTATCGATTAAATTGAACACGTGGAGCATGGGATAATACTCGAAATGTAGTCAATAGCCAGTGCACAAAATTTCGTGCACAAATATTGATAAATAAAAAAGTTATACGGAAATCAAAGATGCACACTTATAAGAGTTGTTAAGTGTATATACGTATATGTCCGTCTATGGAAATGTTTAAACACTATATAGAACATTACATTATAATGGCTGCTTCCACATTTACAGATGGTGTATACTCCAGAACCTTGCATGTCGGAAAGTGCACAATCAAATCGTTTGAGACCCTGTTACTGGACACTGTGAAGGACATGATTCCGGAAGGATCTGACAAACAGTTGGGCGCATCTGTTATACAGCATGTACGGGATCAGATTTGTTCATGCTGATCCAGGTCGTGAAGTAAATGTTGCTATGAATAAAGTCTGACACTAAAAATAACACAAACCGTAATTTATTTATTCTAGTAAAATAATGTAGTAAATGTATAATTATGTGGTACAAATGGACTATAATAATAATAATAAAAATAATAATAATAAGAAGAAGAATGTTATGTTATGTTATATTTCGGGTTTACGTCTGCATCAGCACAATTTCGGGCTATATCGTCGGCGGGCAGTTTACCTAACAACACCGTTCCTGGGCAGGCTCCAACTAAACGGTTAACCAGTACTTGGGTACACCAACCCCCGTAAGAAACTGCCAACTTTTTCATATAAATGAGAAACGACCTGAGCGGAGCTCGAACCCGTGACCATCAGTGATGATAGGTTACAGTGGTATACAAGTCAGCGACCTTAACCTCTCGACCACAGGGGGAATAATAATAATAAGAAGAAGAAGAAAAAATAGGAAAACTTTATTTAACGAGGAAACTAATTTAACAAGGTTAATCTTTCATAAGGCCCTCAAAACAAAAATATATATACAACATATTATTATTATAATTATATCTATCCCTACATGTGTAGGTCATTGATGTGGATTAAAACGAACAGTGGACCTAACACAGGTCCTTGTGGGACACCAGAAGGTAGAGAACTGGGTTCGGAATATATACCAAAAACGTAGGGTTGTTTGGTTGTGTCCTAAAGACAGGATCTAAAGCAAGCTACAATGGACTCATCTAATATGCATAGCTCTAATTTACGTAAGAGGATATAATGGTTATAACCAGGTCAAAGGCTTTGGATAAATCAAGGAATAGTGTACCGATTTTATTATTGACAATATTTGTAATCCACATGAAGCTCACCTTCATTCAGTCAGTTTAATTTCGTGTTTCATTGCGTCAGTATTGTGTAGCAGCAACTACGTTTTATTGCATCTGGTTGACAAGAGTAGGAAGGTAGGTAGGTTGAATGCGCTCGTTGTAGATACTATATTTGCTATCATCTTATTGTCTAACCGGCAAAACCAACTAATGTAAGCATAGACATTGAATAGGAAGATGATAATTCTAATCTCCCTTACCGCTGTAGTGTCTATCCGTCTGACCGTCCATGCCTGAAATACAGCTCGCAGGGGTACACGTGCACTGTTGTCCGCCTCCTTGGTCGAGTGGTTAAGGTTGCTGGTTTGTATACCACTATAACATAGCATTACTGATATGCACGGGTTCGAGCCCCGCTGAGATCGTGTATCTTTATATGACAAAGTTGGCAGTTTCATACGGAGCTTGGTGCACCAAGTACTGGTTAACCGCTGGAGCCTGTCCTGGAAAGGTGTTGTTAGTTAAACTGTCCGTTGCTCAAATGGGCAACCGATAGCGACGTTAATTTAAAAAACATATGTGTTTAAGTTTATTCATCGTCGCTACCGGTTGCCTACATGAGCAACGTCTCCTGAAGTGATTAGTCATTTTAGAATTTGGAGGATAGTGCAATGATACAGACATTGACGCATTCTAGAATATCATCTGGTTCTTGTACGTGCAATGCTGTGTAAAGCATCGACACAAGATCTCGGTATAAAGTCCCATCTGAAAGACTGTTGATATTAGAAGGGTCAGACGGGGGATCGAACCACTTGACTACGAACATGTGTTCTTCCTGCACCAATACTATCTGGATAGTTGCCATATGACCTAAGCAAACAAACAAGCAAACATGCAAAGAAACAAACAAAGAAACAAACAAAAGTTAATTCAAATCAGTTTTTATTTCCGAGTTCACGTACACATAGAAATATGAGGTATTGCACAGCAATGCATGCAATGGCGAGACAATCTGCAACATATAGCAATGTACTTAGTTATGATTTACATATTAGTAGACTTCAACAATAAAACTTCAAATTGACTGTCAGAGCAAAGGTTCCCAAATACGATACGTATCTCACAAGTTTGTAGTAAATATATCGAATCTTTTTAATGTAGGTATACCAGGAGTTCACTGCGAAGTTCAAAGCCAAAATGTGTTCATTGTAAAGGTATCGTTCACGAAAGAAACAAGTCGATCAAATGTTGTAGGTGCAAAACCAAACATTTGTTCTGCGATGATTCAGATACTACCACATAACCGTTGTAAAGTTCTGTATTTCCAAACCAGCCACGTGCATTGGAAAGCAATTTTGTTGTTTTGATGCTGAGCTTGAAACTTGTTGTCTATTTGTAGGTAGAAAAGCGTAGATGTATTCTCCGCAAAGTTCTCGAAGCAAACATGTGTTAAATATAAAGTTGTAGTCAAATCGTTTAATTCTGAAGTCAAACCGGTGTTTGTATATGTTATGGTTCCAACGCAACCAGACGTTACTTGTACGTTGATGATATTTCCAAACAATCCACGTTTATTAAGTTGTATACGGAATCTCGTTGGTGTGCTGATGTTGAATGTTTTACCTCTTCACCGTGCATTATAATCTCGTATTGTGAATATATGCCATGCAGATAGATATGTTCTGTCGTACATAGTTGGTACTGCGATTGCCACATGTGTCAATTCCAAGGTCTGAAAGACAATGCGATGTTGGTTTAGCAGAATCGTAGCAAAACATATTGCACGTGTTCGATTCATCCAGGACACAAACGCCACCAGAAACGCTTGGAAAAACAATAGACATAGTGATATCTTTGCTTCACAATACTATTATAAACTGCTGCAAGTATACTGAAGATGTATTCAGTTATGGCTCAAGCAAGTTACACATAAGTATACCTCCAGCTTGCGCTTATATAGCAGTTAGCAGAGTATGTATGTCCAGAGTGATAATGCATGAGTCGTTAGTAATTGTTAGTAAAAATTTCCGCCTGCTAATTGATTCCACACGAGCTATTTAGAAGGATACATTAAACATGAGTTGTGAGTACGAACCAGTTCACCTATTGTACATGTCATGACCGCTGCCTGGCATCGAGATTAGTGTTTAAGAAAGAAATGCCTGTCCTTTTCTGTTGTACATATACTTCTATAAGTAGAAGTACATTATCGGGACGAACAAGACCAATGCAGTGTCAGATACCCTCAATGTCCTGGGGCGTGGGAAGATATACACGTAGTGTCCTCTATGCGACAAAAGCACTCCTTATTTAGGCCCGGTGGAAGGTTCGCCTTCCCAATGGATGTAATATACTGTTATACATGAATGTACTAGTATCTCACTGGCCGGCAGTATGTAATACAGCAACATACAGATGTACGTCAAAATCCACTCGAACATTTACCACTGAACTCGAGCAAACATTTTTTGAAGTCGTGATAGCGCAGTGGATGCGTGTTCGCTTCAGGTGCGAAAGGTCCGGAGTTCGAGCCCCGCTGGAGCCGATACGAGTGTGCCCTTAGGCAAGGCATTTAATTTCCACGTTGCCTCTTCTCTCTCTCTCGTGGCGATGGATTCCATCAGGAATGAGTTCTCGAGAGTGGTTAATATAAGTTATAAGAACTTGTTTCGCAATCGAACTAAAATAAATTTGTATAAACTAAACATTTTTTAAGACCAATACAACAACGATTTTCAGGAATAGTACATGGTAGCTGTCCGCCTCTGTGGTCGAGTGGTTAAGGTCGCTGACTTGTATACCACTGTAACCTATCATCACTGATGGTCACGGGTTCGAGCCCCGTTCAGACCGTGTCTCATTTATATGAAAAAGTTGGCAGTTTCTTACGGAGGTTGGTGCACCCAAGTACTGGTTAACCACTGGAGCCTGCCCAGGAAAGGTGTTGTTAGGTAAACTGCCCGCCGGCGATATAGCCTGAAATGGTGCTGATGCAGGCGTAAAACCCGACATATATAATATAACATAACATGGTAGCTTATAACAGAACATTAAAAGTTAAATTAGAAACTGCCAACTTTCTCATATAAATGAGACACGATCTGAGCGGGGCTCGAACCCGTGACCATCAATGATAATAGGTTACAGTGGTATACAAGTCAGCGACCTTAACCACTCGACCACGGAGGCGGACTAATAATAATAATAATAAGAAGAAGAAGGAACACTTTATTTAACGAGGAAACTAATTTAACAAGGTTAATCTTTCATAAGGCCCTCAAAACAAAAATATATATACAACATAATTTATATCTATCACTACATGTGTAGGTCATTGATGTGGATTAAAACTAACAGTGGACCTGACACAGGTCCTTGTGGGACACCAGAGAGTAGAGAACTGGGTTCTGAATATATACCAAAAACTTAGGTTTGTTTGGTTGTGTCCTAAAGACAGGGTCTAAAGCAAGCTACAATGGACTCATCTAATATGCATAGCTCTAATTTACGTAAGAGGATATAATAACAACCAGGTCAAATGCTTTGGATAAATCAAGGAATAGTGTACCGATTTTATTATTGACAATATTTGTAATCCACATGAAGCTCACCTTCATTCAGTCAGTCTAATTTCGTGTTTCATTGCGTCAGTATTGTGTAGCAGCAAATACGTTTTATTGCATCTGGTTGACAAGAGTAGGAAGGTAGGTAGGTTGAATGCGCTCGTTGTAGATACTATATTTGCTATCATCTTATTGTCTAACCGGCAAAACCAACTAATGTAAGCATAGACATTGAATAGGAAGATGATAATTCTAATCTCCCTTACCGCTGTAGTGTCTATCCGTCTGACCGTCCATGCCTGAAATACAGCTCGCAGGGGTACACGTGCACTGTTGTCCGCCTCCGTGGTCGAGTGGTTAAGGTTGCTGGTTTGTATACCACTATAACATAGCATTACTGATATGCACGGGTTCGAGCCCCGCTGAGACCGTGTATTTTTATATGACAAAGTTGGCAGTTTCATACGGAGCTTGGTGCACCAAGTACTGGTTATCCGCTGGAGCCTGTCCTGGAAAGGTGTTGTTAGTTAAACTGTCCGTTGCTCAAATGGGCAACCGATAGCAACGTTAATTTAAAAAACGTATGTGTTTAAGTTTATTCATCGTCGCTACCGGTTGCCTACATGAGCAACGTCTCCTGAAGTGATTAGTCATTATAGAATTTGGAGGATAGTGCAATGATACAGACATTGACGCATTCTAGAATATCATCTGGTTCTTGTACGTGCAATGCTGTGTAAAGCATCGACACAAGATCTCGGTATAAAGTCCCATCTGAAAGACTGTTGATATTAGAAGGGTCAGACGGGGGATCGAACCACTTGACTACGAACATGTGTTCTTCCTGCACCAATAATATCTGGATAGTTGCCATATGACCTAAGCAAACAAACAAGCAAACATGCAAAGAAACAAACAAAGAAACAAACAAAAGTTAATTCAAATCAGTTTTTATTTCCGAGTTCACGTACACATAGAAATATGAGGTATTGCGCAGCAATGCCTGCAATGGCAAGAAAATCTGCAACATATAGCAATGTACTTAGTTATGATTTACATATTAGTAGACTTCAACAATAAAACTTCAAATTGACTGTCAGAGCAAAGGTTCCCAAATACGATAAGTATCTCACACGTTTGTAGTAAATATATCAAATCTTTTTAATGTAGGTATACCAGGAGTTCGCTGTGAAGTTCAAAGCCAAAATGTGTTCGTTGTAAAGGTATCGTTCACGAAAGAAACAAGTCGATCACATGTTGTAGGTGCAAAACCAAACATTTGTTCTGCGACGATTCAGATACTACCACATAACCGTTGTAAAGTTCTGTATTTCCAAACCAGCCACGTGCATTGGAAAGCAATTTTGTTGTTTTGATGCTGAGCTTGAAACTTGTTGTCTATTTGTAGGTAGAAAAGCGTAGATGTATTCTCCGCAAAGTTCTCGAAGCAAACAT
Source organism: Archivesica marissinica (assembly GCA_014843695.1). NCBI lineage: Eukaryota > Metazoa > Mollusca > Bivalvia > Venerida > Vesicomyidae > Archivesica > Archivesica marissinica. Next base: position 4,429,292 of record CM026389.1, on the reverse strand, counting down.
GTGTTAAATATAAAGTTGTAGTCAAATTGTTTAATTCTGAAGTCAAATCGGTTTTTGTATATGTTATGGTTCCAAAGCAACTAGACGTTACTTGTACGTTAATGATATTTCCAAGCAATCCACGTTTATTAAGTTGTATACGGAATCTCGTTGGTGTGCTGATGTTGAATGTTTTACCTCTTCACCGTGCATTATAATCTCGTATTGTGAATATATGCCATGCAGATAGATATGTTCTGTCGTACATAGTTGGTACTGCGATTGCCACATGTGTCAATTCCAAGGTCTGAAAGACAATGCGATGTTGGTTTAGCAGAATCGTAGCAAAACATATTGCACGTGTTCGACTCATCCAGGACACAAACGCCACCAGAAACGCTTGGAAAAACAATAGACATAGTGATATCTTTGCTTCACAATACTATTATAAACTGCTGCAAGTATACTGAAGATGTATTCAGTTATGGCTCAAGCAAGTTACACATAAGTATACCTCCAGCTTGCGCTTATATAGCAGTTAGCAGTGTATGTATGTCCAGCGTGATAATGCATGAGTCGTTAGTAATTGTTAGTAAAAATGTCCGCCTGCTAATTGATTCCACACGAGCTATTTAGAAAGACACATCAAACATGAGTTGTTAGTACGAATCAGTTGACCTATTGTACATGTCATGACCGCTGCCTGGCATCGAGATTAGTGTTTAAGAAAGAAATGCCTGTCCTTTTCTGTTGTACATGTACTTCTATAAGTAGAAGTACATTATCGGGACGAACAAGACCAATGCAGTGTCAGATACCCTCAATGTCCTGGGGCGTGGGAAGATATACACGTAGTGTCCTCTATGCGACAAAAGCACTCCTTATTTAGGCCTGGTGGAAGGTTCGCCTTCCCAATGGATGTAATATACTGTTATACATGAATGTACTAGTATCTCACTGGCCGGCAGTATGTAATACAGCAACATACAGATGTACGTCAAAATCCACTCGAACATTTACCACTGAACTCGAGCAAACATTGTTTGAAGTCGTGATAGCGCAGTGGATGCGTGTTCGCTTCAGGTGCGAAAGGTCCGGAGTTCGAGCCCCGCTGGAGCCGATACGAGTGTGCCCTTAGGCAAGGCATTTAATTTCCACGTTGCCTCCTCTCTCTCGTGGCGATGGATTCCATCAGGAATGAGTTCTCGAGAGTGGTTAATATAAGTTATAAGAACTTGTTTCGCAATCGAACTAAAATAAATTTGTATAAATTAAACATTTTTTAAGACCAAAACAACAACGATTTTCAGGAATAGTACATGGTAGCTGTCCGCCTCTGTGGTCGAGTGGTTAAGGTCGCTGACTTGTATACCACTGTAACCTATCATCACTGATGGTCACGGGTTCGAGCCCCGTTCAGACCGTGTCTCATTTATATGAAAAAGTTGGCAGTTTCTTACGGAGGTTGGTGCACCCAAGTACTGGTTAACCACTGGAGCCTGCCCAGGAAAGGTGTTGTTAGGTAAACTGCCCGCCGGCGATATAGCCTGAAATGGTGCTGATGCAGGCGTAAAACCCGACATATATAATATAACATAACATGGTAGCTTACAACAGAACATTAAAAGTTAAATTAGAAACTGCCAACTTTCTCATATAAATGAGACACGATCTGAGCGGGGCTCGAACCCGTGACCATCAATGATAATAGGTTACAGTGGTATACAAGTCAGCGACCTTAACCACTCGACCACGGAGGCGGACTAATAATAATAATAATAATAAGAAGAAGAAGGAACACTTTATTTAACGAGGAAACTAATTTAACAAGGTTAATCTTTCATAAGGCCCTCAAAACAAAAATATATATACAACATAATTTATATCTATTGCCATTGATGTGGATTAAAACTAACAGTGGACCTGACACAGGTCCTTGTGGGACACCAGAAAGTAGAGAACTGGGTTCTGAATATATACCAAAAACTTAGGTTTGTTTGGTTGTGTCCTAAAGACAGGATCTAAAGCAAGCTACAATGGACTCATCTAATATGCATAGCTCTAATTTACGTAAGAGGATATAATAACAACCAGGTCAAATGCTTTGGATAAATCAAGGAATAGTGTACTGATTTTATTATTGACAATATTTGTAATCCACATGAAGCTCACCTTCATTCAGTCAGTCTAATTTCGTGTTTCATTGCGTCAGTATTGTGTAGCAGCAAATACGTTTTATTGCATCTGGTTGACAAGAGTAGGAAGGTAGGTAGGTTGAATGCGCTCGTTGTAGATACTATATTTGCTATCATCTTATTGTCTAACCGGCAAAACCAACTAATGTAAGCATAGACATTGAATAGGAAGATGATAATTCTAATCTCCCTTACCGCTGTAGTGTCTATCCGTCTGACCGTCCATGCCTGAAATACAGCTCGCAGGGGTACACGTGCACTGTTGTCCGCCTCCGTGGTCGAGTGGTTAAGGTTGCTGGTTTGTATACCACTATAACATAGCATTACTGATATGCACGGGTTCGAGCCCCGCTGAGACCGTGTATTTTTATATGACAAAGTTGGCAGTTTCATACGGAGCTTGGTGCACCAAGTACTGGTTATCCGCTGGAGCCTTTCCTGGAAAGGTGTTGTTAGTTAAACTGTCCGTTGCTCAAATGGGCAATCGATAGCAACGTTAATTTAAAAAACGTATGTGTTTAAGTTTATTCATCGTCGCTACCGGTTGCCTACATGAGCAACGTCTCCTGAAGTGATTAGTCATTATAGAATTTGGAGGATAGTGCAATGATACAGACATTGACGCATTCTAGAATATCATCTGGTTCTTGTACGTGCAATGCTGTGTAAAGCATCGACACAAGATCTCGGTATAAAGTCCCATCTGAAAGACTGTTGATATTAGAAGGGTCAGACGGGGGATCGAACCACTTGACTACGAACATGTGTTCTTCCTGCACCAATAATATCTGGATAGTTGCCATATGACCTAAGCAAACAAACAAGCAAACATGCAAAGAAACAAACAAAGAAACAAACAAAAGTTAATATAAATCAGTTTTTATTTCCGAGTTCACGTACACATAGAAATATGAGGTATTGCGCAGCAATGCATGCAATGGCGAGAAAATCTGCAACATATAGCAATGTACTTAGTTATGATTTACATATTAGTAGACTTCAACAATAAAACTTCAAATTGACTGTCAGAGCAAAGGTTCCCAAATACGATAAGTATCTCACAAGTTTGTAGTAAATATATCGAATCTTTTTAATGTAGGTATACCAGGAGTTCACTGCGAAGTTCAAAGCCAAAATGTGTTCGTTGTAAAGGTATCGTTCACGAAAGAAACAAGTCGATCAAATGTTGTAGGTGCAAAACCAAACATTTGTTCTGTGACGATTCAGATACTACCACATAACCGTTGTAAAGTTCTGTATTTCCAAACCAGCCACGTGCATTGGAAAGCAATTTTGTTGTTTTGATGCTGAGCTTGAAACTTGTTGTCTATTTGTAGGTAGAAAAGCGTAGATGTATTCTCCGCAAAGTTCTCGAAGCAAACATGTGTTAAATATAAAGTTGTAGTCAAATCGTTTAATTCTGAAGTCAAACCGGTTTTTGTATATGTTATGGTTCCAAAGCAACTAGACGTTACTTGTACGTTGATGATATTTCCAAGCAATCCACGTTTATTAAGTTGTATACGGAATCTCGTTGGTGTGCTGATGTTGAATGTTTTACCTCTTCACCGTGCATTATAATCTCGTATTGTGAATATATGCCATGCAGATAGATATGTTCTGTCGTACATAGTTGGTACTGCGATTGCCACATGTGCCAATGCCAAGGTCTGAAAGACAATGCGATGTTGGTTTAGCAGAATCGTAGCAAAACATATTGCACGTGTTCGACTCATCCAGGGCACACACGCCACCAGAAACGCTTGGAAAAACAATAGACATCTTTGCTTCACAATACTATTATAAACTGCTGCAAGTATACTGAAGATGTATTCAGTTATGGCTCAAACAAGTTACACATAAGTATACCTCCAGCTTGCACTTATATAGCAGTTAGCAGTGTATGTATGTCCAGCGTGATAATGCATGAGTCGTTAGTAATTGTTAGTAAAAGGTTCCGCCTGCTAATTGATTCCACACGAGCTATTTAGAAGGACACATCAAACATGAGTTGTGAGTACGAACCAGTTCACCTATTGTACTTATGAGCTGACTGACTCATGACCGCTGCCTGGCATCGAGATTAGTGTTTAAGAAAGAAATGCCTGTCCGTTTCTGTTGTACATGTACTTCTATAAGTAGGACTACATCATCGGGACGAACAAGACCACTGCAGTGTCAGATACCCTCAATGTCCTGGGGCGTGGGAAGATATACGCGTGTTGTCCTCTACCGACAAAAGCACTCCTTATTTAGGGCCGGTGGAAGGTTCGCCTTCCCAATGGATGTACTATACTGTTATACATGAATGTACTAGTATCTCACTGGCCAGCAGTATGTAATACAGCAACATACAGATGTACGTCAAAATCCACTCGAACATTTACCACTGAACTCGAGCAAAATTTTTTTGAAGTCGTGATAGCGCAGTGGATATGCGTTCGCTTCAGGTGCGAAAGGTCGGAGTTCGAGCCCCGCTGGAGCCGTTACGATTGTGCCCTTAGGCAAGGCATTTAATTTCCATGTTGCTTCTTCTCTCTCACTCGTGGCGATGGATTCCATCAAGAATGAGGTCTCGAGAGTGATTAATATAAGTTATAAGAACTTGTTTCGCAATCGAGCTAAAATAAATTTGTATAAACTAAACATTTTTTAAGACCAATACAACAATGATTTTCAGGAATAGTACATGGTAGCTTATAAAAGAAAATTAAAAGTTAAATTAAAATGCGATGTTCGGTATGTGTTTTATTTACAGGTAAACAATTTACCTGCCCTAATTGAACCATGACTTATGTCCATTTGCTCGTGACGTCACAAACACGAACCGCCATTTTAATTGTCTGTCGAAGTCGCTATTAGTTTAACGGTGGATTTTGAAATGGATAGCGATCTTGACGGTGTTCTGGGGGGTTCGTTGCTAGAATCGAGAGGGTCGGAGATCGAAGTGATTACGACGAAAGTTATTAGCCGAATGTATTCGAATGATTGGTACACCAATTAAGGTAATTTTCCTTTATATACAAACAACATTACTGCTTAATTTCCCACCATGTCAATCCGATACTCGGAACTGATACATTGGTTTTATATGCCTTTGTTTTTTGTGGATGGAGTGCCTGCCTGCCTAGTCAATATGCCGACATCCACAGAATACCAGCGTTACACATCAACAAGCTTGGTAGATAAGTAGATGGAGACAGCAGGCACTCAGTGCATAGCACAACACGTAGTGTTCATTGTGAAATGTCTTAATATACACGTTCTAGAAATCGCATACTATGACTACATTCTAGAATCAGGTCCACTAGAAGAAAATCAGCTCATGCATGAGTAAGTAATCAGCTCATGTATGAGTAAGTAATCAGCTCATGTATGAGTAAGTAATCAGCTCATGTATGTGTAAGTAATCAGCTCATGTATGAGTAAGTAATCAGCTCATGTATGAGTAAGTAATCAGCTCATGTATGAGTAAGTAATCAGCTCATGTATGAGTAAGTAATCAGTTCATGTATGTGTAAGTAATCAGCTCATGTATGAGTAAGTAATCAGCTCATGCATGAGTAAGTAATCAGCTCATGCTACATGAGTAAGTAATCAGCTCATGTATGTGTAAGTAATCAGCTCATGTATGTGTAAGTAATCAGCTCATGTATGAGTAAGTAATCAGCTCATGTATGTGTAAGTAATCAGCTCATGTATGTGTAAGTAATCAGCTCATGTATGAGTAAGTAATCAGCTCATGTATGTGTAAGTAATCAGCTCATGTATGAGTAAGTAATCAGCTCATGTATGTGTAAGTAATCAGCTCATGTATGAGTAAGTAATCAGCTCATGCTACATGAGTATGTAATCAGCTCATGTATGAGTAAGTAATTAGCTCATGTAGGAGTAAGTAATCAGCTCATGTATGAGTAAGTAATCAGCTCATGTATGTGTAAGTAATCAGCTCATGATACATGAGTAAGTAATCAGCTCATGTATGTGTAAGTAATCAGCTCATGCTACATGAGTAAGTAATCAGCTCATGCTACATGAGTAAGTAATCAGCTCATGTATGTGTAAGTAATCAGCTCATGTATGTGTAAGTAATCAGCTCATGTATGTGTAAGTAATCAGCTCATGCTACATGAGTAAGTAATCAGCTCATGATACATGAGTAAGTAATCAGCTCATGTATGTGTAAGTAATCAGCTCATGCATGAGTAAGTAATCAGCTCATGTATGAGTAAGTAATCAGCTCATGCATGAGTAAGTAATCAGCTCATGCTACATGAGTAAGTAATCAGCTCATGTATGAGTAAGTAATCAGCTCATGCATGAGTAAGTAATCAGCTCATGTATGAGTAAGTAATCAGCTCATGTATGAGTAGGTAATCAGCTCATGCTACATGAGTATGTAATCAGCTCATGTATGAGTAAGTAATCAGCTCATGTATGAGTAAGTAAGCAGCTCATGTATGAGTAAGTAATCAGCTCATGTATGAGTAAGTAATCAGCTCATGTATGAGTAAGTAATCAGCTCATGTATGAGTAAGTAAGCAGCTCATGTATGAGTAAGTAATTAGCTCATGTATGAGTAAGTAATCAGCTCATGTATGAGTAAGTAATCAGCTCATGTATGAGTAAGTAAGCAGCTCATGTATGAGTAAGTAATCAGCTCATGATACATGAATACGTAATCAGCTCATGCATGAGTAAGTAATCAGCTCATGTATGTGTAAGTAATCAGCTCATGCATGAGTAAGTAATCAGCTCATGTATGTGTAAGTAATCAGCTCATGTATGTGTAAGTAATCAGCTCATGCATGAGTAAGTAATCAGCGCATGTATGAGTAAGTAATCAGCTCATGTATGAGTAAGTAATCAGCTCATGCTACATGAGTAAGTAATCAGCGCATGTAGGAGTAAGTAATCAGCTCATGCTACATGAGTAAGTAATCAGCCCATGTATGAGTAAGTAATCAGCTCATGCTATATGAGTAAGTAATCAGCCCATGTATGAGTAAGTAATCAGCTCATGTATGAGTAAGTAATCATCTAATGTATGAGTAAGTACTATAGTAAAAGTATATGCAAATGAAAATGTTGGATATATAGATGGATGGATGGATTTTGGGTGGTTGGTTGGGTGGCCTTGGTGGATGGATGTATGGGTAGATGGATGGATAGATAGATAGATAGATGGATGGATAGATTTATCACGATACGACCAAGCAACATCTTTGGTTTTATCGGTTTAGTTGCAATAATGGAAGAATTTGAATTATACAGGTGCAGTTAAAGCGACACTACATCAGTGAAAACACAACAAATGTCTACAGCATTATTTTCCTATTACATGGTATAATTGTTTTCCAAATATTTGCCTCAAATACTGAGTATTTCAACTAATAAACAAGCGTCGTATACGCGGTTTGTTGACATAACAAAATAATGTAAACAGGGTCGACATGCATGCGTAATACAACCTGTGTATCCCGAATACCGAGATTTATGGTACAGATATACCGGTATATTTCACATTTGTGCCTATGCATATTTATTTGTAGACTAATGTTAATTAAATGTATTATCTCTAAGCGACAGTATCAGCGCCGGTATATGAAATCCTACATTCACTTTTGAAAGTTTGTAGACCACAAACACATTGTTTATTGATTCAATATCTGTGTTCGAATGTATTCGGACGAATTTGTAGTAGCAATGCATTTATACGTGAACAATGCAATGTTTTGGCTTTTTGCGATGTAATTCCGCTTTAAGAATTTAATGATAACTATTTACAACACCCATATCATAATGGTTATACAAACTCATATAGTACACATCTATACCATCCGTACTTACCATCTGCATGCAACATACATTTCTTCACAGCATATGGATATATAACATACAGCTTTACAAGATGGACACACATGTATATGGTGGTCTACTTAGTTTAAGCATATTTTATTCAGTTCATAACATTGTTAAACACATACATTCAAATACACCAGACAAAAGAAAATGGATTGGAAAACAAGCAAAACAATGCTTATATGAATTCCTTTCCATTGGTGTACTTGGGAAGGGAAACAGGAGTGTTATACCAGCATGCGCGGTGAATGCCATCAGATGCCGATTTCCATCAGAACAGTATGTTGGCGTTAGCTACCCATATTGAAATTTTTTTGCATCTTTAGCATTGAACCTGTAATTCGAATGAATCCTGCCTAGAGGATGTATGCCACCCTTCCGTTTTGTGCAAGTGTTGCAATGTTCGTTATATAGCCAATTTACAATGTAGTCCGCCTCCGTGGTCGAGTGGTTACGGTCGCTGACTTGTATACCACTGTAACCTATCATCACTGATGGTCACGGGTTCGAGCCCCGCTCAGACCGTGTTTCATTTATATGAACATGTTGGCAGTTTCTTACGGAGGTTGGTGCACCCAAGTACTGGTTAACCGCTGGAGCCTGCCCAGGAAAGGTGTTGTTAGGTAAACTGCTCGCCGGCGATATAGCCCAAAAATGGTGCTGATACAGGCGTAAAACCCGAAATATAACATAATCAATTTACTATGTTAAATATTAACTAAATATTAACTAAATATTAATATATTAAATCGAGTTCGGTGAGCTCGTATGTTTTCATCCTTTGTTTGGCGTCTTGGCATACTATGTGTGATAGGCCAAGACATCACTGGCTGTTCATTGTCTCTCAGTCGGAATGCTTTCTTGTAGCTTTTGTTCATATTCCTCCTTGTCAACACAACTTCCATAATTTCATTTGCAATTTGCATGGCCTGAAATTACAATGCAATGCATTAGTTTGATGTAACACTGGTGATAGGTGATGTTTGGTACAGTGTGCAAAAGTTGGTACAGTGTGCAAAAGTTGGTACAGTGTGCAAAAGACCAAAGTTCAAACAAAGTTATTATTTACACTTGGGTGTATTCGTTGACTTGTTTTGTTCATTTCTTCAACTTATTGTTTCGTTTGGGATTTGAGGACTGGGTGGATGATCTCCGATCCTGCATCTGACCATCATACGGAGGATCTGTAGACGAGGGGTTAACACGCTGGACTGGAAATACAGGGATCGCAGGTTCGATCCTCCGTCTGATCCTAATAATATTAACACTCTGTCAGGTGGGACTTTAAACCGAGGCCTCGTGCTATACAAACGAACCAGATGAGACTCTGTCTGCATCATTGCACTAACCTCCAAAAATATAAAATGACTTAATCTCTTCAGGGGGCGTCGCTCATATGGCGACGATAAATAAACGTAAAACACACATACTGCATCTGAACATTTCCACTACATTAATTATGGTGATGTAATATCTCTGGAACAGCCCTGCCTAACATTCTGTACGCGCCCGACACGATCTACTCATACATAATAAGTGTATTCATTAAACTGTATGCATGAATACACAACCATTTGGAGCTGTAACTACGTACATTAATAATACATGTGTTTATGTATTTGCACGAATAACACTTACATAAATGCATACAAATGCTGCATTCATGAATACTGATTACGAATACCCGACATGCACACTGACTTACCAGACGTAGCTGTTTCCCCTTATTTCCCTCGCCGATGCTCCCCCTTTCTAGCTCTGTGAAAGGAGATGGAATATTGCAGTGTACTAGTCTCTGGTATTGCTCGTCTTTTAGCAGCATTTTCATTTTAAACTTTATTTATTTTACAACGATTGCGAAGCAAGTTCTAACAACATATATTAATCACTCTCGTTGGCGCGGATGAAAGCGTATATGTGTCATTCGTGTGGGAGGAAACCGGAGTATCAGGAGAAAACCCACCTGTCCGATCTGGCGACCACCGTACCATCTCACATACTTCCCGGCCCGAGGATTGAAACTGGGTTGCATTGGTGAAAAGCGAGCCCGTTAAGCTCATTGGGGCTGTGCATACATGCCAGAACTGAATACAATATATGGTGCAGTCAAGGACGACGTCAGAAAAGGCAGATTTTGTTGGCAAGAGATCAGAACAGAGATTGAATAAAATGGACCCGGCTCTCCACAGCCAAGAGTGCTTTAGTCGTACTAGGAAATGGGGAAAAGGAGGTGGCATTGCTGGAACCCCAAGATATACGTCATCATTATGCAGATGGGCTTTCTCATACAACCTCATGGCATGTATAATGCAAATAAAAAGTTAGCATTGTTAAGAGTAGGGGTCGATGAACAATGAATCCACACTTTGTAGGATAAAGTAGGACAATGAAGGTGTAAACCAAGTCATTGCAGTATTGAGTGGGTTGACGGTCTTCTATCTGCTGCTGACCTGTGATGTACCTGCCAGTGTTGATTGGGTTGAAGGAGGTACAGCTGACCTGTGATGTACCTGCCAGTGTTGAGTGGGTTGAATGTGTTCAAGCTGACATGCGATGAACTGTAATATATTGTTCCTACGATTTGAACTACTAGCAGTCATATATCACTTTCTAAATTCCAAACTGCTGGATCAAGACCACCGGATGCCATTTGCCAAGTATAGATTCATTCTATTCGAGATGTCGGCTTGTAGTTGACGTCATACATGTGTGCTTATTGACCTTTATTTTTAATATTGGACTGCATTTAATAGGCTAGAGTATTATATCAAATCCTATACATAAATGTATGAAATTAGCAATTATATATAGTATGATCGTGTTATATATGTGTGTAGGCTGTCCGATTAGCGCAGTGGTTAGCGCGCTCGCGTCTCACCAATGCAACACGGGTTCGATCCTCGGACCGGGAAGTAGGTGAGATAGTACGGTGGTCGCCAGATCGGACAGGTGGGTTTTCTCCGGGTACTCCGGATTCCTCCCACACGAATGACCACATATACGCTTTCATCCGCGTCAACGAGAGTGATTAATATAAGTTGTTAGAACTTGCTTCGCAATCGTTGTAAAATAAATAAAGTTTAAACTTTAAATATAATATATGTGTGTGTTTTAAGCAATATATAAGCCTCAATCGATCCAATATGTACAATATTGCAACAGTGTTCGGCGCATGTAAGTCAAAACACCCACTTTACCACCGCAATGTGAGGTCAAAAAAGCAATAAAAGTACACCTACCTATATACTCTATGAAAGTTCAACGGCTGATCACTGTCCCCCACTCACGCAATAATACAACATGAGCTGATGCCAGTTACAGTCTCCCTAGCATGTACACATGACACACAACTAGTAATGCGGTTAAAAAGCTTTCTTAGCATATGGTCTTCCAAAAGGAAACCAACATCCTCCTATAATGTGTCGTTCATTTTTGCTAACATGCCAATTTGAGAACCCACAATGCTACACCGCAACTTCGCCCAGCAAAATGTATTCTACACAACTCGACTCCTTACACTCCTTGATGTGCATATCCCTGTGTTACACACTATTGCTAGCTATGCATGTGTATGTCGACTTAATATGAATGTCTTAGGGAGCAAATGTGTGTGTTCTGTTAATCCAGGCCAAAAATTGTGGTGAACTGACTGACACATTTGTCATTTGATTGGTATTACATGTTGAAATGTTCGACAGGATTGTTTTCAGCCTTGATCGGTACAGAGAAGTTCCAAGAAAGAGATGATTATTAGTACGTGCCGTGCACTGTCGATTATTCGTGGTGTGCAAAAGATAGAAAAAACAAACATATATTTGCACGAATAAATTATTGTCATATATAAATAGAAATGTATTATATAAATACATTTATTTATTTATATATATGACATATTGTTAACCATTTAAGATTATAATTATTATGTATTATGTTTAATCGTCTGCTATTATTTTCGCGCCTAAATGATCAGTTCTCTGTTTGCGCGGGAACAAAACATATTTTGACACCACCGAGTGCAGGTGGTCAGTTATGTAAGATAATCGCCGCTTTCTTGATGACAGAGAAACATGTACTAATATTGTATAACATCACAGATGTTTGACGCCGTAATGTCTGTTATAGATGTTAATTCTGCTATTTAAGAAATGAAAAATGATGAAAAAGTTAGTGCATTTTTATCCAGCCACTATTAGAATATAAACTGTTTCTATGATAGTTAGAAAGAAGTATTAACTCTTAAATATCAAAGTCGTATTAAATACGTGAACGGAAGATAATTAGGCCTTTTAAGAAACGATTGTTTTGGCTAATATATCTATTGGAATAGTTTGACAAAGGAAGGAAATTAGTATAGTCATAGAACTATTATGAACACATTGAACTAGTGAGGCGAATAATAAGATACGAGATATCACGAATATATGATACATGTATAGATATAATATAAATGAGATTGTTGTAAATGAGATTATACAAAGGAAAATGATAGACTGTGTTGAGTTATAATATATGAAGGACCGTAGAGAAACCCCCAATACAACTCCAGCGAGTCTACGATAGGATATACTCTGGTTATAGCATTATTGAAGGACCGTAGAGAAACCCCCTAGACAACTCCAGCGAGTCTACTATAGGATAGACCCTGGTTAGAGCACTGATATCGGAAAATAGACATAGGAAGGAAGAGAGGCTTGTGACAGTGGTGATGTGTAGATGTTGCTGGCTGATGTCTTGTTGAGTAGTGTTCTTGTTGTGTGTGATGATGGTGTGATAAAAGATGACATCATGAGGCGGCTTCTTCTTCCTTTCAGGGTGACAAATCCTGAGGTGTTTCGACGGCCAGGAGATCCCAGTATTCAACGCTGCTGCTGCGAGAGAGATGTATCCACGACGTGCACGCCATCAGGAGATCGGCCGGGGTGTATACTCTAAATATGAACCACCATAAACAATTCATCTTTTTTTAGGAGAAGAATTATATAAGACTCTGTCTTCCATTCTAATCCTGTTTCTGTATTCTGATTATGCGTGGTGTATGCATTGTTCAATATGTATTATATTGGGAAATAACATATGTTTAAACTAATTCCTCCCACAACAGTGCCCTCAAATTCCACGTGAGCATATTTTCTATAGATTGTGTAGAGACAGGAAGATGGTCAGTTGCAATCCAACTTGGCATCCTAGACACACATTCACTGAGTCATAGTGAACCCGGTAAGTGTACTTACGTTTACAGACTCGTTTAAGCATATCTATCGAATTGTTTCTGATAAAAACCAAATCGCTAATTTGTCAAGAATGCCAATATCTCACCTACTGGGGTGAGTCATGCTATTGTCAGAGATGATGAAGAGACAGTTGCTTGGCAACTCAGTCGGTGGATTTTCTATTTGACCAATTATTTATGAACATGACCCAACATAATGTATACGTATCATATCCCGATAAAATTATGTATCTTACTGTTCCTTAGGGCTCTATCTATGTTTCTTTTGATATACAACTCGAACCATAGATCGTTTCTAATATTTGATTTTTGCATCCATTCCGCGTGCAAATGGCGACCATCCGATCAAGGGAAGTAAATCATCCAAAACAAGTCTGCAGTTTATTATGCGACGCCTACAGAAATGCTCATGAACACCTACCCTTCTGCAAATCAGTTTGGTGGTCGAGTATTGTTGCAAAAATATCATCCGTAAAACATGAATATTAACCCAGGGGTCAGCCAAGGTTAACACAGAGAAAGTCTGAGTGGGAACGTCTGAGTGGGAAAGTCTGAACAGGCATCTAAATCATACTCATCATAGACTTAGGGCACCCAATCAAACCCATCTCGGGGATGTAGTAATATTCCTCCCACAATGTCTAGTTCAGAAATTTATATTGACTTTCGCCGTTAGTCTAGCTACGCCATAAGTTGGGAATGGTTATAAACTGGAAACAGAAATAGGATTAGTGTTAATACTTTATTTATCGTCGCTACCTGTTGCCCATATGAGCGACGCCTCCTGAAGAGATTAGTCATTTTATATTTTTGAAGGATAGTGCAATGATAGACAGAGACTCATTCCAGAGTCTCCTCTGCTTCTTTTATGTGCACGATGTAAAGCACCGACACGGAATATCGGTTTAACATCCCATCTGAAAGACTGTTAATTGTATTAGGGTCAGACGGGGGATCGAGAAGTTGCATGTGGAATTGAAATGCATTTTGCCGTTGATAGGTACTTACATATTTCATATTAATATTATTATTATTCATGTTTCTAGGGTTGCTATATTGCCCTCCCAATAATGCAATAATTATTATAGTATTGCCCATATGAGCGACGCCTCCTGAGGAGATTAGTAATTTTAGATTTTTGGAGGACAGTGCAATGATACAGACAGAGTTCCATTCCAGAATCTCCTCTGGTTCTTTTGCGTGCACGATGTAAAGCACCGACACGACCTCGGTTTAAAGTCCCATCTGAAAGACTGTTAATTTTAAATGGGAGTATGTGTGTGTTTTTACGTTTATTTATCGTCGCTACCGGTTGCCCATATGAGCGACGCATCCTGAAGAGATTAGTAATTTTAGATTTTTGAAGGATAGTGCAATGATACAGACAGAGACCCATTCCAGGGTCTCCTCTGGTTTTTTGTATGTGCACGATGTAAAGCACCGACACGAGACCTCGGTTTAACGTCCCATCTGAAAGACTGTTAATTTTATTAGGGTCAGACGGGGGATCGAACCTGCGATCCCTGGGTTACCAGTCCAGCGTGTTACCACTGGACTACAGATCCGTCCGGGATTAAATGACACATGACTCATATATACCCTAAAACATCGTTGTGGTGGCACATACGCGCTCAGTGATCTCTAACGCATGACGTGTAAGGTATCGGATACCACTGATGCTATAGAACCACGCAGCAGCAGCTGCAGCAGCTGCAGCAGCAGCAGCAGCAGCAGCAGCAGCAGCAGCAGCAGCAGCAGCAGCAGCAGCAGCAGCAGCAGCAGCAGCAGCAGCAGCAGCAACAACAATTATAAAACCACAAATAACATCAATTAATAGTAATTTATTTATTCTATCAAAATATGTAACAAATGTGTTTATAACAAGGTGACAATCCATATGTATGTTTGTTATATATGTATTCCAGCTCGCTAGAAGTTGTTTTTAACGGTGAAGTGCACATACGCCACACACAATCGTCCAATCAATACCTACTGACGGCAATCAACAGTCTTCGTGTACACCTATGTTTGGTAAGTATCTATCGATAAGAATGGGCAATAGTATTTCCGAATGGCCATAGCTTCGGCAGGGTCGGATTTATGTTGCCCGACCCGTTTGCTTTTCTTTATAGTCATGATTTGTATTCACATGTATAGGGAAAATGAATCCAGCACTAACACGTGATTGCGCTATAGACACTAATAGTAATGTCACCACAGAGGCAACAATGATTATATTTGTGGAAGCCGTGATATATAGCGCAGTGGTAGAGCGTTCGCTTCAGGTGCGACATACCCGGAGTTTGAGTCCAGCTGTATCCGTTACGATTGTGTTACATTGGTTGTGGTGATTGTTTTCAAATAATGTTGTAGATTGGCACACTAGCCATAGATTGGTACACTAGCCATATATTGGTACATTAGCCATAAATTGGTACACTAGCCATAGATTGGTACACTAGCCATATATTGGTACATTAGCCATAGATTGGCACACTAGCCATAGATTGGTACACTAGCCATAGATTGGCACACTAGCCATATATTGGTACACTAGCCATAGATTGGTACACTAGCCATAGATTGGCACACTAGCCATAGATTGGTACACTAGCCATATATTGGTACACTAGCCATATATTGGTACACTAGCCATAGATTGGTACACTAGCCATAGATTGGTACACTAGCCACGAATCCACTCCTCGCAGGTAGTGACCAGGCTGTCAGTAGCCATTATTATTATTAGCGTGTTATTATTTATTAGTATTTCGACAAAAAAAGTTCTGCAACAAAACATGTTTTGTGCTGTACAAGTATAATTCATATATCAAAGAAAGAAAAGTACAAGTCAATCTTAACAAAATACTGAAAACAGAATGAAAATTGAATTACCGGTTTCGGCAAATTTCATGTTCAAAGTCATTTTGGGTACCTGGTCAAAAGTTGCAAAATTGCTGAGTAAATTTCAATAGTGCGTGTATCCACCATTGTGCGCATTGCATTCAAGCAGACGACTCGTCATTGGAAACACAAGCCGGCGGATTTTCCGTTGTGGAATGAGAGCCCACTCCTGTTGCAGAATGTTGGGCAGGTCGGCAAGTTTGGTCTGTCTTGTAATTCATTTATTTACAGCACGCCCAATAATGTCCCATACGTGTCCAATGCATGCCAAATATTGTGATATTGGTGGCCACTGCATCCGCTGAGCGGTAGTTGTTTGCATTGTTTGACATTGATCGTTTGAGGAAGACAATAAACAAACCCCTCAATCTAATTTGAGGGAACAAGCCAAGTCGTGATTATTTTCTTCATAAATCTACCCTTTTCTAGCGCTTTAATGAAACAGTATGTGAGATTAACGGTATTTGTGAAAGCAATGTGATTTTGCAACTTTTGACGATGACTTTGAACAATAATAATTCATAAAGTTATGATTCGATTTTCATTCTGCATTCAATAATATGATCACGATGACAGGTACTTTTATTTGATATATGAATTTTGTCCGTGCGTTTAGTAATAAATTATTTACAATATAAAACATGTTTTGTCGCAGAACTCTTTTTATCGAGTATAGTTTGTGGTGCACCAATATCATATTGTCATATCATAATGACCAGGTGGTTCGAATCACTGATCCCCACTCCATAGGCGGACGCCTTCATCACTAGGTCACAGCGACGGTATAGGATGAACGAATAGGATTGCAGAGGAATATTTAATAGGATTAAGTATTGTATAATTATAAGGATTGTATATGAGGATTGCTTAGGAGGATTGTAGAGGATGATTGTATAGGATGATTGCATAGGAGGATTGTATAGGAGGATTGTATAGGAGGATTGCATAGGAGGCATGTAGAGGAGGATTGTATAGGAGGGTTGTATAGGAGGATTGTATAGGAGGATTGTATAGGAGGATTGTATAGGAGGATTGCATAGGAGGCATGTAGAGGAGGATTGTATAGGAGGGTTGTATAGGAGGATTGTATAGGAGGATTGTATATGAGGATTGCATAGGAGGCATGTAGAGGAGGATTGTATAGGAGGGTTGTATAGGAGGATTGTATATGAGGATTGCATAGGAGGCATGTAGAGGAGGATTGTATAGGAGGGTTGTAGAGGATGATTGTATAGGAGGAATGTAGAGGACGGTTGTGTAGGAGGATTATAGAGGATGATTGTAGAGGAGGAATGTAGAGGACGGTTGTGTAGGAGGATTGTATAGGAGGAATGTAGAGGACGGTTGTGTAGGAGGATTGTGTAGGAGGATTGTATAGGAGGATTGTGTAGGAGGATTGTGTAGGAGGAATGTAGAAGAGGATTGTATAGGAGGATTGTAGAAGAGGATTGTATAGGAGGATTGTAGAGGACGGTTGTGTAGGAGGATTGTTTAGGAGGATTGTTTAGGAGGATTGTTTAGGAGAATTGTAGAGGAGGATTGTTAGGAGGATTGTAGAGGATGATTGTATATGCGGATTGTATAGGAGGTATGTAGAGGATGATTATATAGGAGGGTTGTAGAGGATGATTGTATATGAGGATTGTATAGGAGGATTGTATAGGAGGATTGTATAGGAGGATTGTATATGAGGATTGTATAGGAGGATTGTATAGGAGGATTGTAGTGGAGGATTGTATAGGAGGATTGTATAGGAGGATTGTAGTGGATGATTGTATATGAGGATTGTATAGGAGGATTTATAGGAGGATTGTATAGGATGATTGTATATGAGGATTATATAGGAGGATTGTATAGGATGATTGTATAGGAGGATTGTAGAGGAGGATTGTAGTGGATGATTGTATATTAGGATTGTATAGGAGGATTGTATAGGAGGATTGTATAGGAGGATTGTATATGAGGATTGTATAGGAGGATTGTATATGAGGATTGTATATGAGGATTGTATAGGAGTATTGTATATGAGGATTGTATAGGAGTATTGTATATGAGGATTGTATAGGAGGATTGTATAGGAGGATTGTATAGGAGGATTGTATAGGAGGATTGTATAGGAGGATTGTATAGGAGGATTGTATATGAGGATTGTATAGGAGGATTGTATATGAGGATTGTATAGGAGTATTGTATATGAGGATTGTATATGAGGATGTATAGGAGGATTGTATAGGAGGATTGTATAGGAGGATTGTATATGAGGATTGTATAGGAGGATTGTATATGAGGATTGTATAGGAGGATTGTATAGGAGGATTGTATAGGAGGATTGTATAGGAGGATTGTATAGGAGGATTGTATAGGAGGATTGTATAGGAGGATTGTATAGGAGGATTGTTTAGGAGGATTGTAGAGGAGGATTGTATAGGAGGATTGTATAGGAAGATTGTATAGGAGGATTGTAGAGGAGGATTGTATAGGAGGATTGTATAGGAGGATTGTAGAGGAGGATTGTATAGGAGGATTGTATAGGAGGATTGTATAGGAGGATTGTAGAGGAGGATTGTATATGAGGATTGTATATGAGGATTGTATATGAGGATTGTATATGAGGATTGTATATGAGGATTGTATAGGAGGATTGTATAGGAGGATTGTATATGAGGATTGTATATGAGGATTGTATAGGAGGATTGTATAGGAGGATTGTATATGAGGATTGTATATGAGGATTGTATAGGAGGAATGTATAGGAGGATTGTATATGAGGATTGTATAGGAGGATTGTATAGGAGGATTGTATAGGAGGATTGTATAGGAGGATTGTATATTAGGATTGTATATGAGGATTGTATAGGAGGATTGTAGAGGATAATTGTATATGAGGATTGTATAGGCGGATTGTATAGGAGGATTGTTTAGGAGGATTGTAGAGGAGGATTGTTTAGGAGGATTGTAGAGGAGGATTGTATATGAGGATTGTATAGGAGGATTGTTTAGGAGGATTGTAGAGGAGGATTGTATAGGAGGATTGTAGAGGATGATTGTATATGAGGATTGTATAGGAGGATTGTATAGGAGGATAGTAGAGGATGATTGTGTAGGAGGATTGTATAAAACATAAGACCATAAATAACAACAATTAAAGATAAATTACACATATGTACGGCGATACCATTCCAATTCTATCGAATATTTACATTTGGTCCGACACCCAGATACCCGGCAAATACTGAATAAGGACCACGATCGGCCCGTTCTGGGTCAGTTATCATATTTCCGCTGCCATCGACATTTCGTGCCGGTGTTCTTCCACTTTTCTGTGACCAATAACCATTATTATCCAATCGCAAGAAATGGAAGTCCTCATTTGGCCAAATTACCAAGGCGATCAAACATTGACGTCCGGCATTCGGCGAGCGGAGAGACATAAGCCCATCACGAACGGATGCGGAGTATACGTCCCGAGCTAGATTTTGTCTGAATTTCCTACCGGAACCTCGACCTGTAATAGTTTACAAAGGTTAACCGTACACTGGGGGAGTCGTTATAACGTGCGTTCGCTTCAGGTGCGAAAGGTCCGGAGTTCGAGCCCCGCTGGAGCCGTTACGACTCTGCGTTTAGGCAAGGTGTTTAAATTCCACGTTGCCTCTTTTCTCTCCCTCGTGATGATGGATACCATTAGGAATGATGTATCGAGAGTGATTAATATATATAAGTTATAATTAACTTGTTTCGCAATCGAGCTAAAATAAATTTATATAAACTAACCTTACACTCTATAGTATCACTGTTTTCATTGCAAGCTCGTCACCCGACGGATAGACGGACCTATATATCCCAAACTGTATATTAAGTGGCTATTCGTTTGATCTATACAGCCATATAAAGGGAAACGATAGCCACATACACGTGTTTATAGCCACATTACCCCTAAGCCTAGATCACAAAACTGTAAACCTATCGTTCTCCTAGCCACGTAAGTCCTATTTAATGGGTGCGGACGGACGGGTGGACAGACAGACATACCTCGTGTAATATACAAATCTATCAAGGTGTCACATCCTTGCCTTGGATCGTCAATATATCACATGGAAAATACTAGTAATTATGGATGCTAAAATGTATGACGTACGCATGGCTAATAAAAACTATTCGTGGAAGCCGTGATGGCGCAGTATATGCAATTTCGCTTCAGGTGCGAACGGTCCGGAGTTCGAGCCTAGCTGGAGCTCTTACGATTGTGCCCTTAGGCAAGGCATTTAAATTCCACTTTGCCTCTTACCTCTCCGTCGTGGCCATGTATTCCATGAGGAATGAGGTCTCGGGAGTGATTAATATAAGTTGCAAGAACTTACAAATGACCTTACCTACTCTCGGGGATCCGATATTATAGTTACGTCAATGTTTCGATTTTGTTATGCGAGGCTGGAAATTCTTGTCACATTGTTGCATATTTGATATATTGTTTTTCGTGTTGTTTGTGTTTGTAATTACATGTATAGAGTTTAATTACGTGACATCACAATGTTTGTTCGTATTCAATAATAGTTGTAATATTATAAATGTATCTGTATTATACATGTATGTGATAGCTCTGTTACGCCGCATAGAACTCCTAACCCATAGAGATTCTCGAGGAGCTCTATGCGTTGTGGCATGAGGCATAGAGCTCCCAGGTAGAAGCGATATGCGTTAGGCAAACACGCATAGAGCTCCCGAGAGCCCTATCGGTCGAAGGTACACATCTACTTTAAAATGGGTCTTTCAACCTGACGCATAGAGCTCCCCACTTCCGATAATTAAGATGTTGAGATGACTTGTACGTGCACTTGTAGACACAAATGCACGTACGCGTTGTAGGTATTAACACCTAACACCTATTCACACCTACATGACCTTAAACGCGACTTATTTCTTAATCATGTTTCAGATCATGATCATTGTAATGAACGCGAAGACGCAGCACATTATTTCTTTAATTGCACAAATTATATTGCGCAAAGGTCCCAATTATTCATCACAACCCGTCGTCTTCATCCCTTGAACTGCCACTTCTTACTTCATGGTGATTGTGAACTCTCATATGAAGACAATATTGTTGTCTTTCAAGCTGTTCAAGTGTATATAAGAGATACAAAACGTTTTAATCAAACTAACTAGCTCCCTCTGTGGCTGCTCCAGGGGCTAGGTGACACTACACACTACAGTTCTTTCACTCTCGTCTCTCTTCATTCTCCAACACTTAGTTAATCACTCTTGTTTCTTCTATCAATATTATTCTCTCAGCTTACATTGTAACTACATGTATTGCATCACCGATTACTCTGTATTATATTGCCATGTACTCGTATAATGTATCTAATCTGCCATATTAATATGTTGTAAAATTAATGAACCAATTGGGAAGGGTCGAATCTAATGTTTAAGAACTTGTGACCCGACCCATTTGCCATTATCGATGTTGTTGTTTGTGGTGTATTATATTATTGTATGTGTACTTGTATTGGCAATAAAATATGTTTAAACCACACCTACATGATATGGACCGGACACGAAATGTAGGCACTTGACTTTTGACCTCAAAGTGCGACCTTGACTTTGAACCTATATGGCTGGAACATGGGTTCTGCACGTCATCTCGATGAGGTTAACATTTGACCCAAGTTTCGTGAAAATCCTTCAAGAGGTTTAGGAGATATGGACCGGGCACGATGGGATGGGCGGACGGAATGACGAATGGACATCGACCAATCCTATAGTCCCCATTACCGGGTCTTCGACCAGTAGGGGCCTAACAAGTCTTTAATAATTCAATGGGACATAATTCACACAGAGAGTTATGGTTCTTGCGCTCTGCACTCCGCCTCATTGCCCTCTATCACTGCTTCAAGTTTCTTTTTATTACCTTCAATACTTTTCGAGTTATGCTCCGGACAAGCACATAATAAGGTGAAAAGGGGAGATAATGCAGCAGGTACATCACCGTTTCAAGTTTCATTAGATTTCATTCAATACTTTACGAGTTATGCTACAGCAAGCATTTAATAAAGTGAAAAGGGAGATAATTCATCAATGATAACACAGAGAGTTATGGTTCTTGCGCTGTGCTCTACATCTCATTGCCCTCCATCACATATTCAAGTTTCATTTGATTTCCTTCTATGCTGTTCGAGTTATGTTCCGGACAGGAAGTACCCGGACGAACGAACGGACGGACGAACAAAACGGATGGACGGACAGACAAAGTGGTAACTATATGCTCTCCCTTTGGGGAGCATAAAAATAGTCAGTAGTTTAATATGTTTTAGTAGTTGACAACAGAGGAGCTCAATGCGGGACGATCGGGCATATTGACGCATTGAAGCTCTATCGGACAGGAGCTCTATGCGGTTCTTTAACGACGCATAGAGCTAGCTCTATGGGTTAGGAGCTCTATGCGGCGTAACATAGCTCTCCTATACTGGAGGATAATAAAGAATATATCTATCTGTTTCGCAACCGAGCTAAAATAAATTTGCATAAACTAATACAAAATATTAGTTTCAATAAAATGTAGAACATACCTGGCTGAGCAAACGTGTTCGTTTGGATATTTGTAGCATAATTATAACAGTTATTTCGTCTCTGTACAGGGGAGTAGTTCCAGTTCTCAGGCTGGAAGCTCGTGGAGCAGACACGGGCCTGGCGTTTCTTTCGTCTCCCTGAGTAAATTCGGTGGTGTATGACAATATCCCCGTCGTCCTCGTTCTGGGTTGTAATTGAGATACGCGCTAGTCGGGGCTGGGATTGAATGACAGCAGCAACAGGTGCCCGTGCAGCTCCGGATGCACCGCGGTACTGAAATAGTGCCAGACACCTATGTTGACTAGTTGCAATAAAACATATTCGACATAACTGATGGCGGTATAACCTAGGGTAACTAGTTGCAATAAAACTGCAAATGAATCGGCCACACTCCAAAACGATCTTAAGAGATTAGAAGAGTGGGAGTTGGAGTGGGACATGGAATTTAACCCCTCCAAATGTCAAGTTATCCACGTCACCAGAAGGAAACATCCTATTCCCAATCATATTTGAGTCGGTCACCTCAAATAACCTGTCGTGGGACACTCATATAAAAAGGTCAACTAAGAAAGTAAACCAAATATTAGGATATTAGAAACCTCCAGGGCAAATCCGAACCCTTAAGTCCATGGCTTACCATACACTAGTGAGACCCCAGCTTGAATATGGCTCTGAGATCTGGTCATCCCATATCCAAACATTGATATACCAAATTGAAGGTGTCCAGCGAAGAGCCGCCCGTTGGATAAAGGCTGACTTCGATCGTACCTCTAGTGTTACAGACATGCTATATTCCCTAAATCGACGCAGACTAGATCAACGGCGTATTAATAATAATAATAATAATAATAATAATAAAGACTTTATTCAACGAGTACTCATTTAACAAAAGTTAATCTACCATGAGGCCCTCAACATATATACAATCAAATGCAATCAAAAGATAGCACTATAAGTGAGAACTGCACATTGGAATAATATAGTAATGTAAAAGCTGAAAAATAGAGAAACTATATTTAATATGTAATGGAATATGATGATATATGGAATTGGCTAGCAGAGTAGAAAATGGGAATGAGACAATTAATGATACTAGATCTATCTAACAATATGCAGATTTGACTTGTAGTGGTATCTTCAAAATATGTATGAAATCAACTTAAAGACAGCAATATTTACGATTCTAATAAATATAGCAATCGCAATACACGTTTATAATAACAGTAGAAGTGCGCGATTAGTTTGAATTGTTATAGTTCCACCTTAAGTAGAGAATTTTGAACTGTTGGATAGTTGGAGCATTTTGAACTGAGTGAGGCAATGAATTCCAAATAGATGATCCTGAAAATTCAAATGTATTACGAAATAATTCACAATTTGGTCTTGGTGTGTATAATTGATATTCTGAGGTTGATCTAAGAATTCTAGGATGTATATCAGAAGTAAAAGTGAAGGATGATTTTAAATAGTCTGGAGCAGCTCCATGTAATGTTTTATACATTTGTATAGCCTTCTGATATATGACTCGTTCTGGAAAGGTCATCCATTTTAGTTGGGAGAATAATAATTGCGATGGAGTGTCAAAGTCCTGATCTAGAATTAGTCTAGCTGCTCTCTTTTGTAACCGAACTATTTTATCTTCTAAAGATGAGTTGCAGTTACCCCAAATCACACAACAAAAGTCTAAGTGAGGCAATATGTAAGCATTGTAGAAGAGGTTGCGATTGGGAATAGAGAGATACCTTTTTATACGAGACAATAAATATAAATAAGAGTTACATTTTTTGAGAACATTGTCAGTATGCTTATCCCAGGATAGTGTGTTGTCAATCATAACTCCGAGTAGTCGATCAGCAGAACTCGGATGTATGACGGTGTTGTTCACTTTCACTTCAAGAGCAGACTCACTGATACTATGAGCTTTTGATTTAGAGGACATATACATGATTTTGGTCTTAGAAGTATTAACAATAGGTTATCCCTTATGTATAACATTCATAATGATATTGTTGCTATTCCCATTGAAAATTACCTAGTTCCCCTCTCCCGTCCTGCTCACCATTGCAATTCCTTAAGCTATAGGTTAATTACAGCAACTACAGACTACTACAAGTTTTCCTTTTTTCCAAAAACAATCTACCATTGGAACCATCTCCCTCCTGACATTGTCCATCTCCCTACAATAGAGCAATTCAATACGGCAGTTTGCCATATTGAACATGCCAGTCCCTAGTTGTTCTGCGCAGCTACTTTTAAACTTTTACCACAACTTATTTTCATTACTTTCTTAAATTATACTTTTAACTACTCATACTGTTAACTTCTTTGCGGTTTTTGATTTGAAGCGCAACATGTCTACATCCCAGCGAGATGTTCTACATCAAAGGAATATAGAGAGATAGAACATATTCGAAAAAACTGATGGCGGTATATCCTATGTTGACTAGTTGCAATAAAACATATTCGACATAACTGATGGCGGTATATCCTATGTTGACTAGTTGCAATAAAACATATTCGACATAACTGATGGCGGTATATCCTATGTTGACTAGTTGCAATAAAACATATTCGACAAAACGGATGGCGGTATATCCTATGTTGACTAGTTGCAATAAAACATATTCGACAGAACTGATAGTGGTATATCCTAGGTTGACTAGTTGCAATAAAACATATTCGACAGAACTGATAGTGGTATATCCTATGTTGACTAGTTGCAATAAAACATATTCGACAGAACTGATGGCGGTATATCCTATGTTGACTAGTTGCAATAAAACATATTCGACAGAACTGATGGCGGTATATCCTATGTTGACTAGTTGCAATAAAACATATTCGACATAACTGATGGCGGTATATCCTATGTTGACTAGTTGCAATAAAACATATTCGACATAGCTAGTGGCGGTATATCCTAGGTTGATTAGTTGCAATAAAACATATTCGACAGAACTGATAGTGGTATATCCTAGGTTGACTAGTTGCAATAAAACATATTCGACAGAACTGATAGTGGTATATCCTATGTTGACTAGTTGCAATAAAACATATTCGACAGAACTGATGGCGGTATATCCTATGTTGACTAGTTGCAATAAAACATATTCGACAGAACTGATGGCGGTATATCCTATGTTGACTAGTTGCAATAAAACATATTTGACAGAACTGATGGCGGTATATCCTATGTTGACTAGTTGCAATAAAACATATTCGACATAACTAGTGGCGGTATATCCTAGGTTGATTAGTTGCAATAAAACATATTCGACAGAACTGATGGCGGTATATCCTATGTTGACTAGTTGCAATAAAACATATTCGACATAACTGATGGCGGTATATCCTATGTTGACTAGTTGCAATAAAACATATTCGACATAACTAGTGGCGGTATATCCTATGTTGACTAGTTGCAATAAAACATATTCAACAGAACTGATAGCGGTATATCCTAGGTTGGTTAAATATATAACATGGATCCTCGGTATTGGCATGCCTGGATACAGTATCCGCCTCGCAGTCAAGAGGTAGTGAGTTCGAACCCCACCAGAACCACGGCGGTGTTGTTCGTAGGCAAGACACATACACCCATTATTCCGCTGATATCTGCCTTCGTGGCGATTGATTCCATCTGATGTATCGTGTAGCGATTAAACTACATGAACGTGTATCACAATCGAGCTAAAATTAATTTGCATAAAACTAATAATAACAATTTCGTCCATTTACAGAGCAACACTTAATTCTAAGTATGAGGCTCTTCACGCTTATAGTTATATTTAGGATGAATAACCATGGCGATGCTGTGTATTTCATGGTTATTAACCATGTTGGTTTTATCTACTTACTTACAGACGGATCTGTAGTCCAGTGGTAACACGCTGGACTGGTAATCCAGGGATCACAGGTTCGATCTCCCGTCTGACCGTAATAAAATTAACAGTCTTTCAGATTGGACATAAAACCGAGGTCTTGTGTCGGTGCTTTACACCGTGTACGTAAAAGAACAAGAGGAGACTCTGGAATGGGTCTCTGTCTGCATCATGCACTATCCTCCAACATTTAAATGACTAATCTCTTCAGGAGGGGTCGCTCATATAAGCAACCGGTATCGACGATAAATAAACGTAAAACACACACTACTTGCACGGCATGCATCTAGGTAAGCATACTTTTACAGCAAGCGAACCATGTTCTACTACGCACACATGTCCAGTTTACTGAATGGTGATATAATTTACTATTTTGTGTGTGTCTTACGTTTATTTATTGCCGTGCCGGTTGCCCATATGAGCGACGCCTCCTGAAGAGATTAGTCATTTTAGATTGTTGAAGGATAGTGCAATGATACAGACAGATACCTATTCCAGAATCTCATATTGTTCTTTTACGTGCACGGTGTAAAGCACCGACACGAGACCTTGGTTTAATGTCCCATCTGAAAGACTGTTAATTTTATTATGATCAGATAATAGAATGTTCGATATATGAAATCACACATGCTTTTTGTTCTGGATCGTGAAATCACGTGGCAGTTTGTCACTCGGTTTAACCCTTTCAACACCGCAGACCTCTAAATAGGCTTACAAAAAAGTGTAGATCCAGATGAGCCGGCTCGTGACGAGCCGTCTCATCAGGATCTGCACTTTTTTCAAGTAATATAACTAATTTTAGAATTATTTTTACCCATTTTGATAAATGAACTTATCCAAATGTAATTTTGTTATTAATTTATTGGTCTAAAAATATCATGGACCAGTCTATGTCAGTTACTTGGTGTTGAATGGGTTAAGAGGCATTCGTAAACTTCATAAATATTATATGGTCGTTTTATTTTCTTGGCTATTTTCTTATAATTATTGTTCTTCATTTCAAATAATGTTTAAATTGGTGACTAGAGTTATTTATGTTGACATATCAACGCGTAATATAATGTTTAATGATCTAAGGCATATGTCTTTATCGAAATATGCGTTTTCATTAGGAAACATTTAGGGAAATGTAAAAAACAAGTATTATAAATCTAATTATCGACATTGTGGTTTTTCTATTATCTCCCTTGTCAGATAAAGTCCGATTTATCCCGAAATGAATGTCTGTCTTAATAGTTGGAATCCTTTGATTTACCGTTGTTCCGTAACCAGACGTGGCAGGCCCGTAGTCACAATGAGGAACACCGAGGAAGTTGTCTCTGTCAACATTTCCAAAGCAAAAAAAAATTGAATGAAAAGTTAAATAAATAAAATTTGCTGTATCGAATGGTGACTGCTAGAGAGCTGAATGGTAAGTACAATATTATGCGCCTAAGCTCATTAAATCAGAAAACGCAGGAAATCTTTTCCATACCCCAACAATTTTAAGGGGGAACATGCCCCCTGACCCCCTAGATTACCTCGGTTGAAATTTGCCTCTGATTACGGTACTGTGTGGTATGAAAAGGTATGTCTATCAAACTCGTGTTGATAATAATTGTTTACAGTAAGGTATTCATTGTGTGTGTTTGTGTTTACGTTTATTTATCGTCGATACCGGTTGCCCATTAGAGCGACGCCTCCTGAAGAGATTATTCATTTTAGATTTTTGGAGGATAGTGCAATGATACAGACAGAGACCCATTCCAGATTCTCCTCTGGTTCTTTTACGCGCACGGTGTAAAGCACCGACACGAAACCTCTGTTTAAAGTCCCATCTGAAAGACTGTTAATTTTATTAGGGTCAGACGGGGGATCGAACCTGCGATCCTTGGATTACCAGCCTAGCGTGTTACCAATGGACTACAGATCCGTCTGTCATATATACATTGGATATTCTGTAGGATATATGTAAATATTGATTAACTTAAAAAGTACTAGATGAGAAAACTGATGTAAATTGAATAGCAAGATGAATCGTATATTCCGGGGGCAGAGAATGACCAATGTTTGACACTGTCGATCGGTTACGGGTACAGGCTTATATATCCACGCTAACATTTAGGTTGTATATACGTAAATATGTATGTAGTCCTAATAACTAAAATAGTTCCGTTTTTGTGTGGTAAACTGCATTTTCATGACAGGCAGTGTATAGTTTTTGTGTTTTTTGAGAAATTATGTGACTTGAGAAGACGTTAGACTAGCTGATGTGTAGACATATGTGGTATAAGAATTCAGGCCATTACAAACTAAAGGTTGGTATATTATTTGGTGAAGGAATACAGTTTATAAACACAGTGACGTTATTCACAAGTGAGCACTGGCTATTTCAAACATTAAATTTGAAATATTATTGGTGTGTTTCAGGCTGATTTTAATACCTCTTCACAGTGGATGTGGTATTAGAAGAAATGAAATTAATTAATTTCACAGAGTCATAAGTTTGCCACTTTGATTATTTGAACATGTTTCTTGAAATATGTGAGATGGTTCGGTGGTCGCCAGATCGGACAGGTGGGTTTTCTCCGGGTATTCCGGTTTTCTCTCACACGAATGACCACATATACGATTTCATCCGCGCCAACGAGAGTGATTAATATAAGTTATTAGAGCTTGCTTCGCAATCGTTGTAAAATAAATAAAGTTAAAACAAATATGTGTCAAATTTGGATATGTCACTTGGACTATAAATTTACAAGAATCACTTCCCTTATTAAGGATTAACGCCATTTGCATGGAACTTTGAGAAAATTGGGAAATGATAACACTTATTGTTATTTTACCAACATTTCGACAACTGCGTGTGGTTATTTTGTGTGTGTGCGTGCGTGCGTTTGTGAGATAGATAGAGAAATATAGCGTGATGTCATGCCTATATGCACGTGTCACATGCCCGATGTGTGAAACTTGACAGGTATGTAGGCCTATATTAGTGATTATAAATTGATATTAACATAATAAATAGGTTAAAGCAAGGTCTGTTTTCAAAGCAACATTAACAAAATGTAGATATTACTTTGATAAAGAAAAAACAAATAAACTTATAAATCTCAGGAATAAAAACGCCCGTCTATACTGGAACTTGTTGAAAGATGTATCAGGTGTAAAGAAATCAAATATATCTTTGTCATCATTCGAAACATATTTTAAAGCTGTAAATAACCCAGGCGATAGATTTTTCACGCCTAGTGAAGAAATAGTGTATTTCATTGAAAGATATGAAGATAATGAATTTAAAGTTATGTTTGAGGAATTAAATATTTCAATTACAACAAGTGAAATAATTTTAGCAATTAGACAGTTGAAACATAGTAGGTCTGGTGGACCGGATTTATTAATTAATGAATTCTTCAGTGTGGGTAAAGATGTTCTAGTTCCAATTTTGTATTCTTTATTTAACAAAATATTTCAAATAGGTTACTTTCCATGTAGATGGTCCGAAGGTTATGTAATACCGTTACATAAGAAAGGAAGTATCAATAACGTTGAAAAGTATAGAGGCATTACCTTGTTAAGCAGCTTGGGAAAACTTTTCACCCGTATTATCAATAATAGATTGAAGTCATGGGCAGAAGACTATAATGTATATGTTGAGGCTCAAACCGGTTTCAGGCCTAATATGAGCACGGTAGATAATGTTTTTGTTTTAAATGGTTTGATTTCACACTTTCTAAATCAAGGGAAGCAACTCTATGCACTGTTTGTAGACTGTACAAAGGCTTTTGATTATGTCGTACGTGGAAATTTATGGTACAAATTGATACAATTGGGATTAAGAGGAAATATATTAAATATTGTTAAATCTATTTATGAGTCTGTTAAGTCGAGAGTTAAATATTGTAATACACTTAGCCAGGAATATACATGCCTACTTGGGGTTCGACAAGGAGAATGTGTATCTCCCTTTTTATTTTCGATATTTATAAATGATTTGTGGAAGACATGTTCATAAACAGCAAAATGGAAGGTGTTGATATAAATATGTTTAAGATTTTCTTGTTATTGTATGCTGATGATATTGTGATATTTGCAAATTCAGCAGAACAATTACAACGATGTATACATATATTGAATGATTATTGCAATATATGGAAACTTAAGGTAAATATTGCAAAAACAAAGGTAATGATATTTAAGAAAGGCGGTTCCATACCACGTAATACTGTGTTTTATTATGAAGGTGAAACTATTGAAATTGTTAAAGCATTTACATATCTTGGTATTGTATTCACTAGTGGTGGATCTTTTAGTACGTCACAAAGTACTTTAGCAGGCCAGGCACAGAAAGCAATATATAAGCTAAATAAATATTTATATAAATTTACCTACATATCGCCAACACATAAGTTAGAACTATTCGATAAGTTAATATCGCCTATTTTAAACTATTGTAGTGAGGTATTAGGTTTTACAAAGGATCTATCTATTGAACGTGTACATTTGCAGTTTTGTAAGAAATTATTAGATGTTAAAAAAAACACAAAATGACTTCATGTATGGAGAGTTGGGACGTACATCGTTCAAAACAATACACATGTTTAATGTATTAAAATATTGGTTGAAAATTCTCCAACTGAGCAAAAATAAATATGTGTTTATTGTATATAATATGTTAAAAAGGGATTTCGATCTTCACCCACGCAGAACAAATTGGTGTTCACAATTAAAACATTTATTATGTTCACTTGGTTTTGTAGATGCTTGGATCTTCCAAGGAGTTGGTAATATTGATATGTTTCTGTACTTAGTTAAACAGAGGTTAAATGACCAGTTTATACAAAATTGGAATGTAAGGTTAACTGACTCTAGTAGAGCATTGTTTTATAGGAATATTTCTTCTTTCAAATATCAATTATACCTAGATTGTTTTAATGTAAATAAATGTTGTCAAGCTCTAACACGGTTAAGAGTCTCCTCTCACAGGTTGCATATTGAATCGGGCAGGTGGTCTAGACCTGAACGCACACCAATTGATGAAAGAAAATGTACTGTATGCAACGTACTGGAAGACGAGTACCATTTTATTATTGAGTGTAGAATATTTTTAGATATCAGGAAGCTGTATATACAAATGAAATATTGGTGTAGACCAAACATGAACACATTTATTGAGCTTATCACTTCAGAAAACAAAAATGTAATTAGGAAACTTGGACTGTTTATTTATAACGCATTTTCTATTAGAACTACTCTTTTGTATGCTAATTAGATACACTGTTTGGAAGTGGACACCGGATAGAGACGGGAATTTCCCTGAGTTATGTAATCTTTATGTTTCGTATGTCATTTTGTTCATTTTTAAGCGATATATGAACTGATGGTTATATAGATACAGTTGATTGTGTGCTATAGATCAATGTATATAATGTATATGTATTGTATTATAATTTGACGTCTGTACAAAATGTTTGGCAAAGGCACTAAAATAAAACTTTTACTTATTTAATTAATTAATAAAAAAGCTAAGGATAATATTTCGTTTATACATTTACTTACCATGCATGTATGACATATATGCGTATCCCATACTATCGGGTAAGGTATATATGCATGTACATTGTATTATATACGCAAATAATTAAGTCATATTGGAAAGACTATTGCACTAAATATGTCTATTTTTCGCTTAAAATGAAATAAATAAAATTGCATAAAGTTCAAATGAGTTTGGGGTATAACATTACAGGGCCTTCTCTTTGTTTTGTACGATGATCTGTTTTATTATGTGTGTTGTGTAGATTGTCACTACAAAATGTAGTTTCACTGTTCGCTATCTCTATCATGCATATGTTTTGACCTCATGGGCTTTTTAGCCTAATGGTTTTGAATAAAATGTCTGTCTG
>CM026389.1:4382986-4395789 GCA_014843695.1 Archivesica marissinica | reverse complement strand
ATCGTTTCGAAATGCTGTATATTTTTCTAATTTAAATCTTGCAATTACTTTTTGCTTAAAAATCATTATGTTAGGTAACAACTTATTCTGTTTGCAGGTATGTATAACATATTTTGCAAATAATAAAATGTACGATACTGTTTTATTGTTAGTATGAAAATATACATCGAATTTGTCTTGATTTATATCAATATCAATATCCTCCATCCATTTAAATAATTCATTCCAAAAACATTGCGATCTTGTGGAGTTCCAGAACAGGTGATCTATACTTTCTATTTCCATACTACAAAAATCACACAAGCTAGATTCAATTCAATTACATTTGAATAAAAATGTGTTAGTTGCTATATTTCTATGTAGGAAGTTGTACTGAATGTTTTGAAGAATATTATCCTTGCAAATTTCAAAAAGCATTAGTATATATATCTTTCCAACTGAACTGTTTTTGCGGGAAAATCAGTTCCCATTTTATTTGTGATTTTGTCTTATCTTGTAAGTTTTTCATTTTTTGTATTTCAGTAAGTTTTTTATTTATATAGCTTGTATTTGTCTTATCTAAGATTTCATATGCATTTATCTTGTCAGTAGGAGTATCAAAGTCACCAACACTCTCCAGCTTCCTTATCCATTCTTTGGGAATTGATGCTATTAATTTATAATAATTGAGGAATTCAGTGTTAAATATTTGATATTCCGTATTTAAATCTTTTAGAGTTTTAAATGTTTTGGTATCCATGTTATAGATGTCTTTGACATAAATTATGTTTTTGTTGATCCAATAAGTGAATACCATAGTATCGTTATTATTTTTTATATGTGAGTTATTCCAAAGTATCTGCGTTTTTATGTGTTGGGGGTCTTTGTCATAGTTGATTTTGCTCCATGCTATCAAAATTTCTTTTAAAAATGTACTTGTAATTTTTAATTTCATTATGTCTCTTGTTGTTATATTATTTCGAAATAAAAGCCATCCGCCTATTTTTTGTAGCTGTTTATTTATTATAAATTTCCATGCACCTTTATTCGACACATTGATTATTCTTTTGATCCAACTGGATTTGATGGAGTTTAGAAATAACTTGATATCAATCATGTTTAATCCTCCATATTTAAAGTCTTGTATTACAACGTTACGTTTTACTTTATCTCTTTTTGAGTTCCATATAAATTCGTAGCTGTTTTGAGTTAACATGTTTAAAGTTTCATCAAATGGGTTTGGTAATATTAATGATTTATACACTGAGATATTACCTATTGTAGTTAGTCTTCTAGCTTTCCATCTTTTGATATCGGTATTGAATTGATGTATTCGTTGTTCATAGTTTAAATGAAGTATTTGTTTTGATTTTGCATGGAAAATGATACCCAACGTTTTAGCACTTTTTGAAGTCCATTGTATTGTTTCATTCTTCTTTCTACAGTAAATAAGATCATGCTGATTCCTAATAGACCCTATTCTGAGAACTGAACATTTATCACAATTAAGTTTTAGGCCTGAAATACATGCAAAATCATCAAACATTTGTAACATTTCAGAATAGCTCTTCTTAGAGCCATCTAAAATAATAGTGGCATCGTCTGCAAACATACTATTTTTCACTTCTTTGTCGGACATTGATATACCTTTCACATCATTATTATTACGTATTGCAATGGATAGTAACTCGATAGCTAATATAAAAATATACGGTGATAAAGGACAACCTTGTCTAACCCCTCTTTTTATGCTAAATGACTCTGACAAAAAACCGTTATATAACACACAACTTGAAGGGTTATTGTAGAAAAGTTTGATCCATTCTTTTAGGATAGGGCCAAAATTAAATATATCTAGTACCGTTTGCATAAACTTATGGTTCAGGCTGTTGAACGCTTTTTCAAAATCGGCAAAGAATAAAAGACCAGGAACATTATTGTTTTCAGTATATTCTATGACATCATACAATAACCGTATGTTTTCTCCTATATATCGGCCTTTTATAAAGCCTGTTTGGCTGTTGTCTATTAATTTATCTAAGACTGACTTTATTCTGTTAGCAATTACTTTAGCAACTATCTTGTAATCCACGTTTAACAAGCTTATAAGTCTCCAATTTGAAAGAAGAGATAAGTCTTTCCCTGGTTTAGGTAATAATGTGATTATACTTTGTGCTTGTAATTGACTAAGTAATTCTGTTTCTAAAGAGAAGTTAAAAGAGGCTACCAAATTGTTTTTATTTCGTTCCAATATAGCTTGTAGAATTCCACATTTATACCATCGGATCCTGGACTTTTGCCATTTTTCATATCCTTAATAGCTCGTTTACATTCATCTTCTGTTATCATTCCTTCACATGATTGCTTTTCAGCATCTGATAGTTTAGGTATTACATGTTCATTGTAAAAATTATGATTTATATTTGTCTGCTTACTTTCTTTATATAGGTTTTCATAATATCGTTTCTGTTCATATAGGATTTCATTTTGATTTGTAACAGTCTTACAGTCTACATTTAAATTCGTAATTAGTTTTCTTTCGGCATTCCTTTTTTCTAGTGCTTTCAGTAATTTAACATTTCTTTCCCCATTCTCAATTTTGTAACTTTTGATTCTTGTTATAATTCCATTTATCTTTTCATTATAAAACTCTTCTAATTCTGTCTTTTTTTGGTTTAGATCTCTAATAAGATTTTCTTCGTATTTATCGGATAGTCTGTTCTCTATTTCTTCAATTTCCTTTGTAATGTTTTTATAATAGTTTGTATTTATTTGATTTTTGTAGCTTGCAAATTTAATAGTCGAATGGTGCTTTTGATTATTTCCCATCTAATTTGTGGATTTGCATCTTTATTTATTTCCCGTGTTTCACTTATGGCTTTTGACATGTTTTCCTTATATTCGTCTTCTAGAAGCAGACTATTATTCATTTTGAAAACACCCGGGCCTCTTTCTATGGGATCAAAGTCAATTTCAACAAACACTATAGAGTGGTCTGACTTAAAACTTTGTTTTATATCTGAACATTTTACTAAGTTCAGGATGTCATTTGAGATGAGTATATAATCAAGTCTACATGCTATACCTGGTCTTACCGCAGAACGCCAAGTGTATCTTTTCGTGTTTGGATTATGAATTCTATATACATCAACAAGTTCAAATGTTTCCATAAGTGACTTTAATTTATTCCGACTTTTTGAATGCGTTTGATAGTTACCACCTTGTTTATCCAAATTTGGGTCTAGAGGAACGTTAAGATCCCCACCTGTTATGAATGAATTGTCAGAGTGGTTCTTCACGAAATCTTCAAGTTTTTGAAAAAACATCATGTTTGGGCCATAAATGTTTATAATAATAATTATCTGTTTATTTTCAATCTTGGCCTGTACTGCTAACATGCGTCCAATAACAATTTCATATATTTTCATAATTTCGATTTTTAATCCGTTTTTTATCAAAATTGCACACCTGTTTGATTTGAACTATTACCGCTACATATAATTTTACCATCCCATTCTTTTTCCCAGTCTTTGCGGTCCGACTCTCTACAATGTACTTCTTGCAGTAAAGTTATACCTGCGTTTTGAGATTTTATCCATTGGAACACAGCATTTCTCTTTTTTTTGTTTGCTAAACCATTAACATTATAAGTAAAAATTGTAGTTTGATACATATTCATGTCTATGTGAAAAAATGTGATAATACCGAAGTAGTTTATGATGCAAATGATTAAAAAGAACATAACGAAAATAAATGATTATTGACTAGTAAGCAAGAATACTAGATCGCTTGTTTAAATATTGTTATTAGAAGTCTGTGTTGTTTATATATTGCATTTAGATATCGTAGGATATTTCATCATTTCGATTCTTTGTGTTTACATGATGTCAGTATATGATTCATTTACAAAGCAAGCTGCATCCCAATATGCTCCCCCGACGTCGTTTTGCACCTCACGGGTCAGCCTCGAATCCGGCGTCAGTCTAGCATACAGGGATAACATATAGTTGTCAGATTATATCCTTATACTAAATCTAATGGAAGAGAAAAATATATTAATGTTATACAAAAACAGTCCGATATATTTACTTTCTTCCAACGAAAACGAAAATGAAGGAAATAAAAAACGAATTGTAAAATATATTATACCATTACAGCTGTTTTTCACAACATGTGTCCTTGTAATTAATTAGTGTGTTTAACCTACTTTTTAAACACAATAAAAAATATTAAATATAGATACAAATATTGATGTGCGTAGCTCTATAAGGACACCGTTAATGAAATATATATGTTTTTACTTTAAATGATATCTTTCGTTTTTAAAACATAATATTATGCTACATGTGGAGTAGCATAACAAATCGCTCTCAAAGCGCCAATGTTTGAAATCAATGCTCTAAAACACTAAAACACAATCTTATATAATAAAATAATTTGTTAATGTTGCGATGAAACAATGTATGTAAATTATCATATTGTTCTAGAATAATGTATGAGAAATTAAATATCAAATCAGTTTCAGAAAATATTAGTTTATCTTAAGTAATATTTTGGAAAGCAAAAGCAATGAACATCTCTATAACATAATAAAGGGACATAATACAAGTTGGTTTTTTTTCTTAGCATAAATATTCAAAGAAAGTAACTGGTACCGTATAGCTACCATAATACATAACAGTTAGCCACACTACTTGGCTCATAAGAAGACAAAATAAAACAAAACAATCTCACAGACGACGCGCAAAAACAACCGTTGCAAACAAAAACACATATAAACAATACAATAGCGAGGTGTCCATGGTTGCTAAATATCAATACAATCTATTTGGGGTATACTTGCGCGGTGCTATCATATCAAATAAATAAACCAACGTCGTGAAATATGTATTTAAAAAGGAGAAGAAGCATGAGTCGCTCGCATATTAATATTATCAGTTACCGTATTCATATAGATCTACTACTATGCAGTATAGGGTACAAATTCGTATAAAATTTACAACAGCCGGCTGGAAAAAAGTTCTGTTTTATACATACATTCTGTGTTATACAAAAACACGATTGTTGATTAAAGCAATGCATCAATAGACAGTTACGGATGACCCGATCTGGGAACGCGAACACCGAACCACGACAATATCACCGTGAAAAAACCCCATGTATTAATAGCATCTCCCATTCACTATGATATTGTCGTTTTACGATGTCCACATTCACAGTCCATGACACCCGCTAATGTCCAATATGAGCTTTCTTCTTGTTTATAAATATAAGCATATACATATATATATGCACACACATATACATATATACACATACATACACACATATATACGTATATACACATATATACACATATATACACATACATACACATACATACACATATACATATATATACATATATATATATATATATATACATACATACATACATACACATACACACATACACACATATACATACACATACACATATATATACATGAATATATACATTTTGAAGATTTTTATAGATCGTGTTCGAACTTTAATTTACACTTTTCAATGTTCTTTTTATTGTTTCCTTTCAGGCCATGGCATTGATAACCAATAGTCAAAATCCATGAATCGAATCTGCCTAGTTGTTGTGTTCAGTGGTTTTTGAGGGTTGGTCGAACTAAACGTAGCAAAAATCGTTCCTTCAAAAGTCCAAGCACTAGCGATTCTCTTTGGAGCCTTCAAACGGAGTGACATCAGAACCTGCTGGTTTGTGTGAGTTAGGTCATCATTTAAGAAGATGCGAGTTCCTTTGAGGGCTTTTGCCGCTTTCAATATGTTAATTTTTGTCTGTCTTCTGACAAATTTAACAATAATTGATCGATTGATTTTTGTCTTATATTGCCCGATACGATGAGCAATGTCAATTTCTGCGGCCGAGATCTCTAGCCCCATTTTTTCTTTACACATGGCTAGGAATTGTGTTGTTGTTTCTGTTGAGGATTGTTTGTCCTTATCGTCCTGTATTCCAACGACACGTAGATTATTCCTGCGACTGTATTGTTCTTGGTCGTTTGAGATTTCCCACAGCTTTTCATTTTCCTGTTTTAACGCATTATTTTCGTTATGTATTTGTTGTTCAGTTTTTTCAAGCTTTTTCTCGACTGCCATTTTATTGGCTTTGATCTCAGAGGAGAGCTTGGATGTTGAATCTGATTTGCTGTGGAGGTCGCTTTCAAGAATGTCAACCCGTTTGACAACCGATGCTAACAGTTGTTCTTTCATTTCTTCAACGGTGTCTTTTATGATGGCTTTTATAAATGATCTGTCCTCTTTTGTTAAGACGTTACTCAATTTTTCGTCAATTTTATCTAGTTTTTTTTCAATATTTGATTCTACGTGTTGTAGTGATGTAGCTAGATCTATTGATTCTAGGGAAGCCATTGTTTTCCTTTTTTTGTTTTCTTTTTATTTGTACTTTTTTTGCTTTCGCTCTTGCTTTCCTGTTCAAATGTTTCTTTAAACTCTGTGTCTTCTGGTGTTTTGCTTAAAACACTGAATGAGTTTGAAAAACTACTATCCCTTAAGCTAGTAGTAGACGATTTTTTCCTTTTGTTGGCGTTCTTTTCATTCGGCATACCTCCGTCCATGGGATCAGAGATCAAGTAGCCACAAGTAGTCATATACAGTTATTTTTCACACCGTTCTGCTTAGTCATGCGTGACGAAAAAACTGGTATGAATCGTGTGCGATCTGTTCACCACATTCCATCATATATCTTCCATTATCAATTCAATTCAAAATGTCTCATCAAAAACTGTCAGAGAATGCAAAAAGTTTCACGAAAAATCTTCATACCATCTGAAAGCCGTTAAAAAGTTCTTTCTCCTACATGGTTTCTTTTTCCCGTCGACCTAATATTTTGCTTAAAAATAAGAAGTTTACATCTTCGATTGGATTTTGATGTTTATATGTCAACGGAAGCGGAAGTGAAGTATGTCTGTATCAGTGGGGGTGTTATGTCTGTATCAGTGGGGGTGGTGTTATGTCTGTATCAGTGGGGGTGGTGTTATGTCTGTATCAGTGGGGTTGGTGTTATGTCTGTATCAGTGGGTGTGGTGTTATGTCTGTATTAGTGGGTGTGGTGTTCTGTCTGTATCAGTGGGGGGTGGTATTCTGTCTGTATCAGTGGGTGTTGTGTTTTGTCTGTATCAATGGGTGTGGTGTTCTGTCTGTATTAGTGGGGGTGTTGTTCTGTCTGTATCAGTGGGTGTTGTGTTATGTCTGTATCAGTGGGGGTGGTGTTCTGTCTGTATCAGTGGGGTGGTGTTCTGTCTGTATCAGTGGGTGTTGTGTTTTTCTGTTTTGGTTGGGTGGTGTTATGTCTGTATTAGTGGGTTTGGTGTTCTGTCTGTATCAGTGGGGTGGTGTTATGTCTGTATTAGTGGGGTGGTGTTATGTCTGTATTAGTGGGTGTGGTGTTCTGTCTGTATCATTGGGGTGGTGTTATGTCTGTATCAGTGGGGTTGGTGTTATGTCTGTATCAGTGGGGATGGTGTTATGTCTGTATCAGTGGGGGGTATTATGTCTGTATCAGTGGGGTGGTGTTCTGTCTGTATTAGTGGGGGTGGTGTTCTGTCTGTATCAGTGGGGGTGGTATTCTATCTGTATTAGTGGGGATGGTATTCTGTCTGTATCAGTGGGGCTGGTGTTCTGTCTATATTAGTGTGGGTGGTATTATGCCTGTATCAGTGGAGCTAGTGTTCTGTCTGTATAAGTGTGGGTGGTATTATGTCTGTATCAGTGTGGTTGGTGTTATGTCTGTATCAGTGGGGTGGTGTTTTCTGTATCAGTGGGGGTGGCGTTCTGTCTGTATTAGTGGGAATGATGTTCTGTCTGTATTAGTGGTGGGGTGGTGTTCTGTCTGTATTAGTGGGGGTGGTGTTCAGTCTGTATTAGAAGGGGTGGTGTTCTGTCTGTAGTAGTGGGGGTGGTGTTCTGTCTGTATTAGTGGGGGTGGTGTTCTGTCTGTATTGGAAGGGGTGGTGTTCTGTATGTGTTAGAAGGGGTGCTGTTCTGTCTGTATTAGTGGGGATGGTGTTCTGTCTGTAGCAGTGGGGCTGGTGTTCTGGCTATATCAGTGAGGGTGGTGTTATGTCTGTATCAGTGTGGGGTAATATTCTGTCAGTATCAGTGGGGCTAGTGTTATGTCTGTATAAATTGGTGGTGTGTTCTGTCTGTATTAGTGTGGGTGGTGTTCTGTCTGTATTAGTGGGGTGGTATTCTATCTGTATTAGTGGGGATGGTATTCTGTTTGTATCAGTGGGGCTGGTGTTATGGCTGTATCAGTGAGTGTGGTGTTATGTCTGTATCAGTGGGTGTTGTGTTCTGTCTGTATCAGTGGGTGTTGTGTTCTGTCTATATTAGTGGGGGTGGTGTTCTGTCTGTATTAGTGGGGATGATGTTCTGTCTGTATTAGTGGGGATGATGTTCTGTCTGTATTAGTGGTGGGGTTGTTTTCTGTCTGTATTAGTGGGTGTGGTGTTCTGTCTGTATTAGAAGGGGTGGTGTTATGTCTGTATTAATGGTGGGGTGGTGTTCTGTCTGTAATAGTGGGTTGGTGTTCTGTCTGTATTAGAAGGGGTGGTGTTCTTTCTGTATTTGTGGGAGTGGTGTTCTGTCTGTATTAGTAGGGGTGGTGTTATGTCTGTATTGGAAGGGGTGCTGTTCTGTCTGTGTTAGAAGGGGTGCTGTTCTGTCTGTATTAGTAGGGGTGGTGTTTGTCTGTATTAGCGGGGTGGTGTTGTGGATGTATTAGAAGCGGTGGTGTTCTGTCTGTATCAGTGGGGGGTGTTCTGTCTGTATCAGTGGGGTGGTGTTCAGTCTGTATCAGTGGGGTGGTGTTCTGTCTGTATTAGTGTGGGTGTTATGTCTGTATCA
This sequence comes from Archivesica marissinica, assembly GCA_014843695.1. Lineage (NCBI taxonomy): Eukaryota > Metazoa > Mollusca > Bivalvia > Venerida > Vesicomyidae > Archivesica > Archivesica marissinica. The sequence continues at coordinate 4,386,891 of CM026389.1, read as the reverse complement.
GTGGGGCTGGTGATATTTCTATATTAGTGGGGCTGGTGTTATCTCTCTACTAGTGGGGTTGGTGTTATATCTGTATTAGTGGGGTGGTGTTACCTCTGTATTAGTGGGGGTGGTATTCTGTCTGTATTATTGGGGATGGTGTTCTGTCTGTAGCAGTGGGAATGGTGTTCTGGCTCTATCAGTGAGGGTGGTGTTATGTCTGTATCAGTGGGGGGTAATATTCTTTCAGTATCAGTGGGGCTCGTGTTCTGTCTGTATAAATTGGTGGTGTGTTTAGTCTGTATTAGTGGAGGTGGTGTTCTGTCTGTATTAGTGGGGGTGGTATTCTATCTGTATTAGAGGGGATGGTATTCTGTCTGTATCAGTGGGGTGGTGTTCTGTCTGTATCAGTGGGTGTTGTTTTATGTCTGTATCAGTGGGAGTTGTGTTATGTCTGTATCAGTGGCTGTAGTGTTCTGTCTGTATCAGTGGGGGTGGTGTTCTGTCTGTATCAGTGGGTGTTGTGTTATGTCTGTATCAGTGTGGCTGGCGTTCTGTCTGTATCAATGGAGCTGGTGTTCTGTCTGTATCAGGGGTGGTGGTTTTCTGTCTGTATCAGTGGGTGTTGTGTTATGTCTGTACTATTGGGTGTTGTGTTATGTCTGTATCAGTGGATGTGGTGTTCTGTCTGTATCAGTGGGGGTATTGTTCTCTCTGTATCAGTGGGTGTGGTGTTATGTCTGTATCAGTGGGGGTGGTGTAATGTCTGTATCAGTGGGTGTTGTGTTATGTCTGTATCAGTGGGGTGTTGTTCTGTCTGTATCAGCGGGTGTTGTATTATGTCTGTATCAGTGGGTGTTGTGTTATGTCTGTATCAGTGCGTGTTGTGTTATTTCTGTATCAGTGGGATGGTGTTCTGTCTGTATCAGTGGGGCTGGTGTTCTGTCTGTATCAGTGGGGTGATGTACTGTCATGATCAGTGACTGTGGTATTCTGTCTGTATTGGTGGGTGTGCTGTTCTGTCTGTATCTGTGGCTGTGGTATACTGTCTGTATCAGTGGCTGTGGTGTTCTGTCTGTATCAGTGGGTGTTGTGTTATGTCTGTATCAGTGGGTGTTGTGTTATGTCTGTAACATTGGGGGGGGTAGTATTCTGTCAGTATCAGTGGGGCTCGTGTTCTGTCTGTATCAATTGGTGTTGTGTACTGTTTATATTAGTGGGGGTGGTGTTCTGTCTGTATTAGTGGGGTTATATTATGTCTGTATTAGTGGGGATGGTGTTCTGTCTGTATCAGTGGGGCTGGTGTTCTGGCTGTATCAGTGAGGGTGGTGTTATGTCTGTTTCAGTGGTTGGGGGTAGAATTATGTCAGTATCATTGAGGCTCGTGTTCTGTCTGTATTAATGGGGGTGGTGTTCTGTCTGTACAAGTGGGGTATTGTGTTCTGTCTGTATCAGTGGGTGTGGTGTTCTGTCTGTATCAGTGGGTGTTGTGTTATGTCTTTATCAGTGGGTGTTGTGTTATGTCTCTATCAGTAGGGGTGGTGTTCTGTCTGTATCAATGGGTGTTGTGTTATGTCTGTATCAGTGGGTGTTGTGTTCTCTATGTATCAGTGGGTGGTGTTATGTCTCTATCGGTAGGGGTGCTGTTCTGTCTGTATCAGTGGGGTGGTGTTCTGTCTGTATCAGTGGGTGTTGTGTTATTTCTGTATCAGTGGGTGTTGTGTTATGTCTGTATCAGTGTATGTGGTGTTCTGTCTTTATCAGTGTGTGGTGTTATGTCTGTATCAGTGGGGGTGATGTTCTGTCTGTATCAGTGGGTGTTGTGTTCTGTCTGTATCAGTGGGGTGGTTTTCTGTCTGTATCAGTGGGGCTGGTGTTCTGTCTGTATCAGTGGGTGTGGTGTTCTTTCTGTATCAGTGGGGGTGGTGTTCTGTCTGTATCAGTGGGGTGGTGTTCTGTCTGTATCAGTGGGGGTGGTGTTCTGTCTGTATCAGTGGGGCTGGTGTTCTGTCTGTATCAGTGGGTGATGTTCTGTCTGTATCAGTGGGGTGGTGTTCTGTCTGTATCAGTGGGCTGGTGTTCTGTCTGTATCAGTGGGGTGGTGTTCTCTCTGTATTAGTGGGGCTGGTGTTCTGTCTGTATTAGTGGGGTGGTGTTCTGTCTGTATTAGTGTGGCTGGTGTTCTGTCTGTATTAGTGGGGATATTGTTATGTCTGTATCTGTGGGGTGGTGTTCTGTCTATATTAGTTGTTGTTGTGTTATGTCTGTATCAGTGGGGTGGTGTTCTTTCTGTATTAGTGGGGTTGTGTTATGTCTTTATCAGTGGGTGTTGTGTTCTTTCTGTATCAGTGAGGGGTGTTCTGTCTGTATCAGTGGGGGTGTGTTTTGTCTGTATCAGTGGGGTTGTGTTATGTCTGTATCAGTGGGTATTGTGTTCTGTCTGTATCAGTGGGGTTGTGTTATGTCTGTATCAGTGGGTGTTCTGTCTGTATCAGTGGGGTGGTGTTCTGTCTGTATCAGTGGGGTGGTGTTATGTCTGTATTAGTTGTTGTGTTATGTCTGTATCAGTGGGGTGTGTTCTTTCTTTATTAGTGGGGGTGGTGTTCTGTCTGTATCAGTGGGTGTTGTGTTATGTCTGTATCAGTGGGGTGGTGTTCTGTCTGTATCAGTGGGGTGGTGTTCTGTCTGTATCAGTTGGGGTGGTGTTCTGTCTGTATCAGTGTGGGTGGTGTTCTTTCTGTATTAGTGGGGTTGTGTTATGTCTGTATCAGTGGGTGTTGTGTTATGTCTGTATCAATGGGGTGGTGTTCTGTCTGTATCAGTGGGTGTTGTGTTATGTCTGTATCAGTGGGGTGGTGTTCTGTCTGTATCAGTGGGGTTTTGTTATGTCTGTATCAGTGGGTGTTGTGTTATGTCTGTATCAGTGGGTGTTGTGTTATGTCTGTATCAGTGGGGGTGGTTTTCTGTCTGTATTAGTGGGGGTTGTGTTCTGTCTGTATCAGTGGGGTGGTGTTCTGTCTGCATCAGTGGGTGTTGTGTTATGTCTGTATCAGTGGGGGTGGTGTTCTGTCTGTATCAGTGGGTGTTGTGTTATGTCTGTATCAGTGTGGGTGGTGTTCTGTCTGTATTAGTGGGGATGGTGTTCTGTCTGTATCAGTGGGTGTTGTGTTCTGTCTGTATCAGTGGGGTGGTGTTCTGTCTGTATTAGTGTGGGTGGTGTTCTGTCTGTATTAGTGGGCCTGTTGTTATGTCTGTATCATTGGGCTGGTGTTATGTTTGTATCAGTGGTGCTGGTGTTATGTCCGTATTAGTGGGATGGTGTTATGTCTATATCAGTGGGGCTGGTATTATGTCTGTATCAGTGGGGATGGTGTTATGTCTGTATCAGTGGGTGTTGTGTTATGTCTGTATCAGTGGGGTGGTGTTATGTCTGTATCAGTGGGTGTGGTGTTATGTCTGTATCAGTGGGTGTTGTGTTTTGTCTGTATCAGTGGGTGTGGTGTTATGTCTGTATCAGTGGGGTGGTGTTCTGTCTGTATCAGTGGGGTGGTGTTTGTCTGTATAGTGGGGGGTGTTCTGTCTGTATCAGTGGGGTTGTGTTATGTCTGTATCAGTGGGTGTGGTGTTCTGTCTGTATCAGTGGGGGTGGTGTTATGTCTGTATCAGTGGGGTGGTGTTCTGTCTGTATCAGTGGGTGTGGTGTTCTGTCTGTATCAGTGGGTGTTGTGTTCTGTCTGTATCAGTGGGGTGGTGTTCTGTCTGTATCAGTGGGGTTGTGTTATGTCTGTATCAGTGGGTGTGGTGTTCTGTCTGTATCAGTGGGGTGTGGTGTTCTGTCTGTATCAGTGGGTGTTGTGTTATGTCTGTATCAGTGGGTGTTGTGTTATGTCTGTATCAGTGGTGTGGTGTTCTGTCTGTATCATTGG